>ML779379.1:1799439-1835342 GCA_009831015.1 Picea engelmannii
CCTTTTTGGGTGGCATGTTGGCCAAGTATCACTTTTGAACCTTGATTTTGAGGTGGTTCTGCTAGACAATATTTCTTCTATTGTATCTCCCAATTTTTGGCCCTTCTAGGTATGAAACTTTCTCTTATGTATTTCTCTGATATGTCTTCTCTGCAATGCCATAGGTCTGATCAAAATTGTATGTGCCAAGTGGAATTTATGGTAACTGCCCCACAACTTGCCGATTTTTGGCCTTTCTAGGAGATCTCACTTGTATAGTGTTCCCCACACAAAATAATTGATATAAAATTATGAAACTTGCACCCAAAATACTACAGACTGTCCACGATCCAATGCAACTAGTTCCACACAATTTGGATACTCTAGGAAGAAGTTATGATTGTTGTACCTAGAATACCTTCTTGAGACTAGTCAATAGGACTAGTCAGATACCCTATCTTACACAGGGTGTATCTACAAATTTAAGATGACCCAAATGCTAAAAATTTTACCACGGATAGATTACTAATTTTTGTAAATGGCCTCCCGATTTTAGGGTCTGAAATGTTACTTAAAAAAATTTATAGCAAAAATTCCGCAATGACTCATTTTAGGATGATTCCAAAACCCTATCTTGTACAGGCTGTATCTTCAAAAGTATAAGGCCTCATGAGATGAATTTTGAAACCAACGTTCCTTGATCCATCTTCCAAATATCCTCCATGTCGTTCCTTTTTAAACGGTGTAGAAAATAAGTTATAGCGAAAAATCCACGGTGTCTCAGATGTAGCAGTGAAACCCCAAGACCTTGAGCTCTGATACCATATGTTAAGAACCAAACATCAATATAGCATAGAAAAACCTCAGGAAAAGTACTCAATGCCTTGAAAAAGAGATAATTTCAGATAATAATCCTCTTCTAGGGGGCAACCTCCTTTTACCCCACTTAAATGTTCAAGTACAAGATGATTCATAATGAAAATGTCTCCTTGGTATATATAGGAGACTATGAGGTATAATTACAGCTAATGGCTTAAAGATGACATAAATAAAATAACATTAATAATCTAATATGCCCCAATTAAGGGGTGATAAATAACATTACTAATCTAATATGCCCCAATTAAGGGGTAATGAGCCAATATTAGGGCTTAACATGTTCTCTTTTACACTCTCATAAGATATAATATGACCCAAATATTCCACCTCTTGAACCCCAAAGGAACACTTCGAAGAATTTGCATAAATTTGTTGCTTTTCCAAAAGTTGTAATGCTTTGTCAACATGTTGTACATGTTGTTCTCAAGATTTGTTTTAGATTAGTATGTCATTAAGAATTACTAACACAAACTTTCTAAAGAAGGGTTTGAAAATAGAATTCATCAAGATTTGAAATTTTGAAGGTGCATTAATAAGTCCAAATGGCATAACAAAAAACTTGTAATTACCTTCATGTGTTCTAAAGGCTATTTTGGGAATGTATTCCTACCTCATTTTGATTGATGATATCCTAAATGAATAACCAACTTAGTAGATATTTTTTATCCATGCAATTCATCTAATAATTCATCAATGAAAGGAATAGGAAACTTATCTTTGATGGTCGTTTTTTTTATTTGTTTATAATATGGACACATATGCCATGAACCATCCTTTTTTGTAAACATCACTACTAGTGAAGATAAATAACTTTGGATAGGTTGAATAATTCCATCCTCTAACATTTCTTGGATCATATGTGCAATCTCACTCTTTTGTGCATATGGATACTTGTAAGGCCTAATGTTAGGTGATACACCTCTGGGTTGCAAATTAATAGCATGATCACGATCTCCATCCTGTGGAATACCCTTAGGAATATCTCTATTGGAATGGTTGTTGATAACCATTTTTACATCCATTGGAGAAGAGTATATATATATTTTAGAACATCAATTGAGCACAATTGTGTAATTACACAATGTTGTCCCTTTTTGAGTAATTTTGTCATGCTATTAGACCTTATCGCTTTAGAGGGTTTCCCCTTGATACATATAAGTTCAATGTCCTTTCCTTCTGAGGAAAATCTCATGAAAATATCTTAAAAATTAAGGTCCATTTTTCCCAATGATTGTAACCATTGGACCTCTAATACAAGATCAACACCACCCACTTAGATGAAAATCATAGGACTATCCAATAAATACTACCCCATATTGTGATTAATACTATGGTACTTCCTAGAATAATTTATGGTGACTCAATCTAAAATCATTACTTGAAACTCTAGTGATATAAATACAAAGCAATTGAGATCTTTTGCTAATTTGTAATTGATGAAGTTATCAGTGCTACCAAAATGAATCAACATTGTTACCTTTTTATTTTTGATGTATCTTGTATATTGAAGGTTTGTGGAGTAATGATGTCAACTTGTTGGAATATTGGTTGTTTTCATTGATTTGAACCCTACAATAAGTTAAGAATCCCACATTTGCTTGAAGAAGAAGAGTACAAAAGATGGAGATTGTTGAAAGCATTATTTGTGGTCAATTCAGATACCATATATTTGAGGGAATTTTTACCATACATAAATAACTCAAATGGAAGAACAAATTACATGGTTGGAAATATTATTCTAAGATCTTTCCAATGGTATATGGAATTCCCTCTAACTCCCAAGTAATGAGGAGATATAATTTTTTTTGTCGAACAACCTAGCCAAAAAATTAAGGACAATTCAGCCAGGTTGGCCCAAAAACTGAAAATAAGGACATAACTACTATAAATATAAGATGGATTTTCACACTTTTAGTTGGTAAGATAGTGATATCTTAGAACAAGTTTGGAGTGAAGCAACTTGGAGGATAAGGAGATCTTATCGAGAATATTTTCTAGTCTTATAGTGATGTTTTGATCATTGTTATAGGTTTGCTATAGTATGGAAGTTTGATTCTTTGCACAAGGTTCTACGTGGTTGTCACGGTTTATATGTGAACCCATGTGGACCTAGGAATTACATGTGGACCCAATTTCTAAGTGGACCTAGTTTGATGATGATGATGTATCAACGATATTCACAAAGACAATGACAATGGTAGTGACATTCTATGTGGACCCATTTTCTATGTGGACCCAGTTTCTAAGTGGACCCAATTTGATGATGATGATGTATCAGTGATACTGATAGTGACAGGTTCATTATCTCTTATATATTATTGGGTGTAAGGAATGGGTAAGGATAGAGGGTTTAACCCCCTCTTTATCTTGGAGGATTGTATCTTCCCTTGAACTTGGAAGTTGTAGGTTCCCTTGGAAGTCATTACTTCCCTTAAAAAATAACTATTGATTAATTATCATATATTGTGCATGGTGTATTGTAGTGTATTTTTGTAACTCTTCGAATATTGTTCATTTTTCATTGGATATAATTGAATATATAATATGGTTGAAGTATAAGTTGAAAAAGTGTTTAAATTGTACTTGATATTGATTCACCCCCCTTTCAGTATCAACAATTGGTATTAGAGAAGGTTAACTTCAGTAAAATTTAACCACTAGAAAGAAGATCCTAAGAAGAAATGGAAGAACACATTCCAAATGGGATTCCATGATTTGATGGAAGCAATTATTCATATTGGATTGATAGAGTGAAGAATTACTTGACATATTTGGGAGTGGATATTTGGTACTCAGTTGTAAATGGCTATGTAATCCCATGTTGGTTGTGGAGCCTGATTATCTTCTTGATTTAGAGGTTTTTTTTAACCATTCTTGGACCCCATTCCCAAATGGGTTGTGTGGGGGGGCTTACCCCCCCACTATTTCCACTAAGGGAGTCCAAGGGGGCAGCAAAAAGTTTTGTAGCCCCCCCCCTTGTGGATGGGGATTCGGGGGAAGTTCCCTCGAAGAAACTTTTTTGTAAAACTTTCCTTGTAAAATATTGTAATTTCATATTCAATTTGGACCGTTCATTATAAGGTCACATATCTGACTGTAGAAGTTATTTTATGGTTTTTTCCCTAGAAGGAAACCATGTTTTATGAGGGAATTGTATTAAGGTTGTGTATTATTTTGAATATTGTATTCTTAGAGAGGATACTATGAGAGAAAGAAGAGGAAGTTAAAATGGGTATTATGTAGGTTGTATCCCTTCATGTTGTTGGATAATAATAAGGAAGGACTGGGAAATTTCTCTGGTGGGTGTAGCCCACACTAGATGAACAACATATATGTATGTATCTATTTTATTGTGTATCTTTTGTGTCTTATATCTGCATTTGTTTTATTTTATTGCTCTATGATCTTGTTTTTCTAACAATCCCAAAGGATGCTCCAAATGATCCTAATGATAAGAAGTCAGTGAGTTTCAATTCAAAAGAAAGACATGTTATTCTAGGAGCATTGACACCAACTATTGCAAGCAAAGTGATGGGTTGCAACATAGCCAAATAGGTATGGGAAAAACTCAAAATCATTTATGAATATGATCCTAAATTCAAGCAGGTCGAGCTTCAATGACATAGAGAAGAGATTGAAAACTTGAAGATGGATGAAAAGGAAGATATTGCAACCTATTTGCTCATAGTTGATGAAGTTTTAAATGCTATTAGAGGATTAGGAGAATATCTAAGTGAATCTTTGGTTGTACAAAAAGTGTTAATATCACTCCTCTTGAAATATGATGCTAACGTCTCTGTCATAGAGGAAACTAGGGACTTGACCAAAATGAAAATGGATGAATTACATGGGTCTCTCATGGCATATGAAATGACCAAAATGAAAATGGATGAATTACATGGGTCTCTCATGGCATATGAGATGACAACAGGTACAAAAATTGACCAACCAGATAAGGAGGCATCTTTTAAAGCCATAAACAATGTTGGAGTTACTTCACACAAACCTAGGATCTATTTTCCTAAGGTGTTTCCTTGTTTATTAGTCATTATTTAGTCTCCTATTTTTTAGGAAGAATATTTCTCTAGGGAGAATATTCTCTTCAGTTTTCACTTCAGTTTGATCAGTGGAGTGGAGTCTAAATGCTACATTGGGATTATCCCCATGAAACATTGGGATCATAACCAACTAATGTGCATTGTCCTTGGGATCATCACCATAATAGTGCATTAATCACAATTCCCTGATATCCTCCTCACTTCACTTTGTTTCAGTCAGTTAACTGAAGAATGATAGACTAGTTAACTCAGACTAGGTGGCAGCTCACTGCCGTAATTAACTGAGAGAATAGACTAGGTGGAAGTTTACTCCTATAACTGTTGGTGTGTGTCTAGATCATTCTAGACAACCACTATGGTGCAATAGTTACTCATGTAGCCTATATCTATTTTAAATGATTCATTCTTTGAGTGTGGAATACGATTAATGGGAATTCTTCCATTTTTTCTCTCTTTCTTCTTCTTTCTCAATTTCTCTCTATAAATGTGTGTTGTATTTTCTATCTAGATATATTATGTGCATGTTCAACACATTTACATGAGATCATAGCCTATGGATTGCTAAGCAAAATCTACACCAATTTATTTTTTCAAGTACTGAAGATTTAAGAACGCAGAAAAGATGGATTGTTCTTCGGAAATACTTCTCACGCCTCATAACTATTTGGAGTGGAAGCCAAAAAACATTCTTTGAATCATATGGAGAGGTTTGTACCAAATAACTATGGTAATGGAAGTAGAGCCTGATTCGAATGATGAGAAAAATGACTTTATTAATTGACAAGATATGGCCATAGAATTTATCTACTTGTCTGTCTCTCTAGAAATTCTCCACCAAATATATGATGTTGATTAAGGTAGGTTGTCATTGATGTCAACCCTTGAAGGAATTTGGAGAGCCCAGGTTTGGGTAATGGACCAACATTTGTTTTTATGGATAACGGTATGAGTTTTAATATATTTGTAGGTAATACAATACTATTGATAGTACATGTCATGTCATTTCCAGTGGTATGTGGAACACCACATAACTCCTCATGGTTAGAGAGTTATGGCCATGTAAATTTGGAGAACCCTCATGAGTCATTTAGATGCCCCAAAAGGTCAAAGTAATCAAAGTGGTTTAAGAGATTTTTAGAAGGTAAATAATAAAGTGAAGTGATGAGTGTACTATAATTCAAAGTGAATAAAAAATAAATTATTTAAATAATTAATTTAATGGAGAAATTACTAAGTTGACAAGTGGTTAGAAGTGGGTTAGCCCTAAAATAAGGAAAGTGATTTAAGATGGTTAGAAGGTAATCCCTTGAAATAAAGTGAGGTGACAAAGTCAAAGAGGATTATGTAAAAAATAAAGTGAAGTGGAAAATTCAAAGATGATTGTTTATATAATAAATTGAATTGACAAAGTCAAAGAGCATTATTTAAATAATAAAGTGAAGTGACAAAGTTAAGGAGGATTATTAAAATAATAAAGTAAATGGAGAACTTTCTAATTATGGAAAGTGGTTATAAGAAGGTTAACCCTAAAATGAGGAAAATGGGTTAAGTGGTCAAGTGGCTATTAGATACATGGACAAGTGGAAAATTGGGCAAAGTTGGACATAGGTGACTATGTGGATAGTGGCTATGTGGGCAAAGTGACCTAGAAGATGCTTCTAAGGAAGCTACTTGGAGAGTATAAATAAGAGGCAAGGCTCTCTCATTTTAATAACACTTGAGAATATTGAATATCTATAGGTAACTGAGGTAACCAAAGGATATCTAAGCCGAATTTCAGAGGGAAGGTTAAGTAAACAAGGCCAAAATTCAAGGGAGGATAAATTCTTTTGATGATGCTTTCTAAGGTATGTTATTTATAGGTCATCTCACCATTTTCACAATAATTATTTTTCTAGAATGATTCAGACCTTGAAATTGATAGGACATTGAGAAAACATATCCAAGTATATGTGGTACAAATTTTAGCTTATGGGTCATTTTAGTTTTGGAGTTACATTCCATGGAAAATAGGGTTTGTGGCTAGTCTTGAAACTAGTCTAAAACATGTGTTTCGGGTAAAAACATCATAAATTATTCATAACAGATCCAAATTAAGTAAGACAAAATGTGTTGGTTATAGTATAGTCTATATTATTCTTTGTAAAATTTTCATATGCATACAACAAATATTATGTGTGGGGAACTCTCTACAAGTTCACTCTCCATAATAAGCCAAAATTCAACAAGGTATGCCATTTTTTCTATAACTCTTTTTCTGAGAATTTCCAAGTAGTGACACCTATAGGAATTGCATAAAACACACTGAAGAACATTGTGTACTATTTTCATATCTTTATTCATTACAGGTACATAGTTATGATTATTTCAAGTTAGTGTTGTTGACCGATCCAAAACTAGTCATGTCAGATTAAAAAAAAGTTTGATGAAAATGTGAGTCTCTTGTTGTTAAAGTTAAGGAAGGTTTGCAGGTATGTGATCATATACACCAGGTCTATTACAGAGTTAAAATTCATATTTGGATGATGAAATTGATGAGGTATTTTGGTTGAGGTACATGTTGGGTACATGGTTGAGACAAGTAGTTGATGAGTTGGCACATACATGAGGTGTATAGTTGATGATGTTGGTACATATTGAGGAGTCATAGTTCATGAGTAGTTGCAAAATGATTGGTACATACTTGGTACATGGTTGGATGCACTTGTTTATGGTACAAGTAGATTACAGATTGTTTGGTACAGGTTGGTGCATGGTTGATGCACTTGTTTATGGTACAGGTTGATTACAGGTTGAGGTATAGTTTGAGGCATGATTAATGCATGGTTCAGGTTTATTGGTACATGTTTACAATGGTATATCTCACAGTGATAGTGTGACAATGGTTCTGTCATTCTACTTCTACTTCAGGGCGGTTGGATGGGGAAAGGACAGGTGGTTGTAGCCACCTTCCGGTTGTAGCCGGAGATCATAGGGGGTTGTAGCCTCCTTCTGGTTGTAGCCAAAGAATTGGGGATATGGAGATTTCCTCAGGTTGTATCCTTAAAAACTAGGGGGTTGGAGCCTCCTTCGAGTTGCAGTTGGAAAACAAAGGAAGTTGGTGCTTCCAATTAATGTAATTCTTCAAGACATATAAGAAAAATCATTATGTGATTTTCTCCTGCTTTTGGTTTCCACATAAAACACTGTTGTACTTTGTATTTGTATGATTGTTAATTTTTTGATTTCTTATTTACTCTGCAGTTATTGGATGATAATGCTACATTGATATAACACTTGGATTATATTGTTAGAAAGGATTAGATTTCTCTATTACTAATTCACCCCCCCTCTAAGTAATCCAACATATGAATCACAAGAATCAACTCCAAATGAATTATGGAATAGATTGGAGGTTGTATTCATGAATAAAGAAGATTTTGAATATTTCATGCAAGAAGTTGAATAGATAGAGCCAAAAGAGAAGCCATCATAAGATCAAATATTTTATTCGGAAGAGTCTTCTACATAAGTATTTGCACAAATTTGTATTCCATTAATTGAAGATTATTTCTACTCCATTTCATATTTGTTTTCTGAATTTCATGTGGAAGATATATGGCATGAATCTTAGGGGTCACATGCATAAACTTTTCCATGTGCAATGCATGCATCTCAGGAGACAAAAAGGGAGACGGGCACATCGGACTCAATTCTGATATTTTCTGAGAAACATTTGCAAACATTCTATATTTGAATTCCTCTCGAGAAAATATCCAATTTCAAAAAACAAATCATCCGACACGGAGTCTGGAAAGTGAAGTTATGATCATTTTAAAATCAATGAAATTTCAACGTTTTTCCGGAAACGGCCGCATGGTTTTCAAAGTTTAATACAAACTTTATTTGTATATTCTTCACTAAAAGAAGAGAAAGTGGATATGTGTGGACATATAAATGGTGCATCTAATTCATCAGATCTATGCAGATATCTACATCTTCAACAAAATCTTCAACGAGCACAAACTTTCACAGTTGCGAGGGCTTCTTGGAGTGAAGGACAGGGTTGCTTATCAATTGTTTTTTATTCCTTCTGATTTTTTTTATGCATTGTAATTTTAGGGGGGGGGGGGGGGGGTTCCCATGAGGTTTTTCCTCTTTCCTCATTTATTTCAGTGTATATTTTGTATTTGGGTACCTAACATGGCCTCGTTGTTGAGACCCATTCTTTATTTTCATCATAGTGATGTTCAAGGGGGGTGTTGGAGTTACTTCACACACACCTAGAATTTTTTTTCCTAAGGTTTTTCCTTGTTTATTAGTCATTATTCAGTCTCCTATATTTTAGGAAGAATATTCCTCTAGGGAGAATATTCTCTTCACTTTTCAGTTCAGTTTGATCCATTGAGTGGAGTCTAGATGCTACATTGGGAATATCACCATGCAACATTGGGATCATCACCACCTAATGCACATTTTCCTTGGGGTCATCACCAGACTAGAACATTACTCATGATTCCCTGATCTCCTCCTCACTTCACTATGTTTCAGTCATTTAACTAAAGATTGATAGACTAGTTAACTTAGACTAGGTGGCAATTCACTCCCGTAACTGCCTAAGAGACTAGATTAGGTGGCAGTTTACTCCCGTAACTACTGGTGTGTGTCTAGATCACTCTAGACCACCACTATGGTGCATTAGTTACTCATGTAGCCTATATATATTGTAAATTATTCACTCTTTGAGTGTGGAACACGGTTAATGAGAATTCTTCCATTCTTTCTCTCTTGCTTCTTCTTTCTCTATTTCTCTCTGCAAATGTCTGTGATATTTTCTAGCTAGATATATTATGTGTAGGTTCAACACATTTACAAAGAAGAGAAAATAAATGAAACAAAAGGCAGAAGAAATATTATATTGTGACCTTGATGAAGAAATGACAATTTTTTTAAGAAGCCTTCAGAAGGGATCTGATAGATACAAAGGTAAGTCTCCTCTCAAATGCTTTAGTTTTGGTAGAGTATGACATATTGCTGAAACATGCCATTATGAAAAAGAATCTTCAAAAAGAAAAAGAGTTTCTACTCTGAGGATGATGGAACCTCTTCAGATGAGAGTGATGAAGAATAAAAAGATGTAGCATAAGTCCTCTTCATAACCCAAGAAATCCATAATGATGATCACAAGAATTCTAAATACGAAGAAGGCATTTATGAAGAATAATCTGATGAAGAAACAAGCTTTGATTCTTTTGGGGGATACAAAAACAACATAGAAAATGAACAAGAAGATGAGATTCTTGGAAAATTGAAGGATGTAGAAACTGAAAATAACAAGCCCAGAAACACAAATTGAAGGCTAAGAAGTGAATTGATTAGTTATTAAGAAGAGAATCATAAGCTTGAAAATACGATTGATAGCTTCAAGGAACAATTAGAATATTATGAGAAATTAAACATAGAATTGGATCACGCAAAAGGGGAACTAATATTGACAATAGAGAAGTTGGAGAAGTTTGAAAGAAGCACTGAAAAGTTAGATAAACTCCTTAGTAGTCAAATATCATCGAATGATAAGACATGACTAGGATACAATGTAAAATTCAAGAAAGATGAAAATGATGGAACCAACACTCCAGAAGAAGTTGAAGGACAAGATAGAAGACCATCTCCCGTTAGGTATGAGAGAAATCAAAGATAAAGATTCAAAAGGAATGAAACACCAAGAATACCCTCTTCTAATAGGTATGAAAATACTTTTCTTGTTCAATGTTATACTTGTGGAAATTTTGGACACAAAGAAATGAATTGCAGAATCAATGAAAGGGACAACTATGCAAGAAACATGAATGGTGTAAATAGTAGATATGGAAATGTTTGTGGAGTTTTCAACAGAAGTTGTACTCCATTTTCCCTATTTATGGACCAAAATATTGTATGCTACAAATGTAATAATATTGGCCACATAGCACAAGATTGTAGATATATGAAAGAATATGTTCCAATGCCAAATGTCCCTATTCCAACCACAGTATGGAGAAAGAAAGAAATTCCAAACAATCAATATTGTCAAATAGCATTGATCGTTGAAGAATGTGAAGAATAATATGAATGGTACATAGATAGTGGGTGATATTCACACATGACTGGGGATCAAAACAAATTCGTCATCTTGAAGAGAAAGGGTGTCAATGTTGAATTTGGAGATAACTCATCTGCTAAAATACTTGGAAAAGGTGTAGTAAAGATTGGAAGTGAAAATGTAAAAGAATAAAATGTCCTATTGGTTGAATATCTTAAGCATAATCTCCTCATTTTTAGTAAAATGTTTGATCAAGGATACACTCTCATGTTTGACTCCCGAAGATGCAAAATCATAGAAGAATATTCAAGAAGATTGGTTTCAACCACTACAAGAAGACCAAGTAACATCTACATCCTAGACCAGGAGAAGAGAAAGAAAATTGAAGACACACAAAAGAGCTCAAAGGAAGAAAAGAACCAGAAGATTGGAAAGAAAAATTAAGTACTAATAAGTGCCATATGTTCAGGGGGAGTTGTTGGATTACTGAGAGGGGGGGTGAATCAGTAATAGATAAATTTAATCCTTTTTAACCATATAATCCAAGTGTTATATCAATGAAGCATTATCATCCAATAACTGTATAGTAAATAAGCAATGAACAAATGAATAAACATACACATACACAGTACACTAGTGTTTTACATGGAAACCCAAATCGGGAGAAAACCACAAAATGAATTTTCTTATATGTCTTGAAGAATTACATTCATTGGAAGCACCAAATTCCTTTGTTTTCTAGATGCAACTAGAAGGAGGCTCCAACCGCCTAGTTTCTCAATCTACAACCTGAGGGAAGCTCCAACTCCCCAATTCTCTGGTTACAACCAGAAGGAGGCTACAACCCCCTATGTTCTCTGGAAACAACTGGAAGGTGGCTACAACCACCTGTCCTTGCCCCATCCTGCCAACCTGAAGTAGAAGTATAATGATGGAACTATTGTCAACCTTTCACTATGAGATATATTGATGTAAACCTATACCAATAAATCTGAACCACACATCAACCATGCATCAATATGTACCTCAACCTGTAATCAACCTATACCATAAACAAGTGCATCAACCATGCACCAACCTTTATCAAGTAACCTGTAATCAACTTGTACCATAAAAAGTGCATCCAACCATGTACCAGGTATGTACCAATCATGTTTCAAATACTCATAAACTATGACTCATCAATATATACAAACATCATCAACTATACACCTCACGTATGTGCCAACTCATCAACTACTTGTCTCAACCATGTACTCAACATGTACCTCAACCAAAATCCCTCATCAATTTCATCATCCAAATCTGATTTGTAGCTTTGTAATAGACCTAGTGTATATGATAACATTCCTGSAAACCTTCCTTAACTTCAACAACAAGAGACTAGCATTTTCAACAAACTTTTCTTTAGTCTCACATGCCAAGTTTTGGATTAGTCAACAACCCTAACTTGAAGTAATCATAACTTTGTACCTGTAATGTATAAATATWTGAAACTGATACACAATGTTATTTAGTGTGTTTAATGCAATTCMTGCAAGTGTCACTACTTGGAACCTCTCAGAAAAGGAGTTATAGAAAAAATGACATACCTTGCTAAATTTTGGCTTATTCTAGAGAGAGACCTTGTAGAGTGTTCCCCGCACGGAATATTTGTTGAATTGGTATGAAACTATTACAAATAATACTATAGGCTGTACCATAACCAAAACATTTAGTTTCACTAAATTTGGATCTGTTATGAAGAATTTATGATGTTTTTACCCAAAACACCTATTTTTGACTAGTTTCAGGACTAGCCACAAACCCTATTTTCCATGGAGTGTAACTCCAAAAAGACAATGAATCACAAGAGGATTTTTTTACCACAGATGCTTGGATATGTTTTCTCAATGGAATAGAAATTTCATCGTATGAATCATTATATAAAAAAAGTTATAGAAAAAATGGTGAGATGACCTGTAAATAACATACCTTAGAAAGCACCATCAAAAGAATTTACCCTTCCTTGCATTTCGGCCTTGGTTTCTTCACCTTCCCTTATAATTTCGGCTTAGATATCCTTTATTACCTCAGGCACCTATATGTATTCAATATTCTCAAGTAGTTTCCTTAAAAACATCTTCTAGTAGTTTCCTATATTACCTCAGACACCTATATGTACTCTCTAAGTAGTTTCCTTAAAAACATCTTCTAGGTCACTTGGCCCCACTTTCCTTATTTTAGGATTAACCCACTTCTAATTTATCCATTAAATTTATTATTGAAATAATTTATTTTGTATTCACTTTGAATTATAATACACTCATTACTTCACTTTATTATTTACCTTTTAAAATCTCTTAAACCACTTTGACTACTTTGATCTTTTGGGGCTTCTAGATGACATATGAGGGTCCTCCAACTTCGTAAGTCTATAACTCTCAAACCATGAGGTGTTATGTGATGTTCCACATACCACCAAAAATGGAATGACATGTACTATCCATATATAATAGTATTATCTAAAAATATATCATAACTCATACTGTTATACATCAAACAAACTTAGGTCCATTACCCAAACCTGGGGTCTCCAACTTCTCATGGCCATAACGCTCTAACCGTGAGGAGTTATGTGATGTTCCACATACCACCAGAAATGGAATGAAAAGAACTATCCATATAGGATCTCATTATTCCAAAATTAAGCATGGGTTCTCTTACCCCACAAGGTGTCTTCCCGTGAGGGCTTTCACCATAAGGGGACCACTTTGGAGCTCATCCATATTTACTTCTTATCAACCATGACAAGACAATAATGAGTCATATTTACATCAAACAATATTGGGTCCATTACCCAAACCTTTGTGTTGTGGGGCTTTCTTCAAGGTTTGACATCAATGAAAACCAACCTTAATCAACAATCTCCCCCTTTGGCATTGATGGCAACACTCTGATGCAATACTAAAATCATATCACTCATGCTCCCCATAGAACCATGCCTTTGTCCTCTTTATATGATAAATTTGCCTCTTTCCTCTGCATATGATAAATCTTCTCCCCCTAGAATCATGCCTCTGTCCTTTTCATCTCATAAATCCCTCCCTTTTTGTCATTAATGGCAAAGGTATCTTTCTATCCATGGATGCTCCCCCTGATTGAACAGTCCTCTTATGGTGATTCCTCATGTACATCTAAGACATATGAGATAAGAATTCAAAAAAAATTAAAAAAGAATTCATTTTGGAGCAGAAATAACTCCAAGTCTTTGGCAAAGATATTCAAAGGATTCCCATGGAAGTGGTTTTGTAAAGATGTCTGCCACTTGTTCTTTTGTGCCCACATACTCAATTTTGATGTTCTTTTCTGCAACCTGTTCCTGTAGAAAATGATACTTGATTGGAATGTGTTTCATCTTGGAGTGCATCACTGAGTTTTTTGAGATACTGATGGCACTTATATTATCACAATATATTGTAATGGGATCATCATACTCAACCTGTATATCTTTCAAAGTTTTGTTTCATCCAATGAACCTGTGTACAACATGTTGTTGTTGCAATATACTCTGCGTCGGCTGTAGATAGAGATATTGATGATTGTTTCTTACTTAGCCATGATACCAAAGACTCACCTAAGTAGAACGCTACTCCAGTGGTGCTTCATCGGTCATCAATACAACCTACCCAATCTGCATCTGTGTAGGCAATAAGTGATAGATCTTTTTCTTTTAGATACCATAATCCAAACTCTTATGTTCCTCTGAGATATCTGAAAATCCTCTTTACTGCTAATACATGTGATTCCTTTGGTGTTGCTTGAAATCGTCCCACCTATCCAACTTCTTGCATTACATATGGTATGGATGTTGTCACATATAGTAGGTTGCCAATCATTGACCTATATTTCCTCTTATCTATAGACTTCAAATCATCATCTTTTCTCAGCTTACAACTGGTTTGCATTGGAGTGATAATTGTTTTGCAATCTTCCATTCCAAACCTCTTTAGCATTTCTCTGATATACTTGGTTTGAGAAATAAAAATTTCTTAGATGTTTTGACGTATCTGAAGTCCGAGAAAGAAGGATAGCTCTCCAAATAATGACATTTCAAATTCATTTTGCATGTCTTTTGCAAATTTCTGTCTTAACCTATCATCATCACTACCGAAAATAATATCATCAACATAAAATTCAATTAATAAAATATTACCTTGACTTACCTTGATGTAGAGGTTGTTGTTTGCACTTCCTTTTCTGAAACCTGCCTACTACAGATACTTATCTCGTCTGGAGTACCATGCTCTAGGAGCCTGTTTTAGACCATACAAGGCCTTCTTTAATTTACATAAATAGTCTGTGTTCTCTGACAACTGAAATCCTTCTGGCTTTTCAATGTAGACTTCTTCTTCAAGTTCCCAATTCAAAAAATATGATTTTACATCCATCTGATATACTTTAACATTTTTGAAGCATGCATAAGCTAAAAGTAAATGGATTTCTTCCATTCTGGCAACTGGGGTAAATGTCTCTTCAAAGTCGATTCCTTCAATCTGTGCATATCCTCTACATACCAATCTAGCTTTGTTCCTTGTAACTTGTCCATATTCATTCAATTTATTCATGAAAACCCATTTTCTGTCGATCACATTTTTATTCTTTGGTCTTGGAACCAATTCTCAAGTGTCATTTTTCTCTACTTGATCCAATTCTTCATTCATGGCCTTATTCCAAAATTCATCCATACTGGCCTCTTCAAAACAATTTGGTTCAATTGTAGATAAGAGTGCTAGGTGTGTTTGTTGTAGTGAACGGATTTTTCTTCTAGTCTCAACTCCTGCATCTTTGTTTCCAATAATCTGATCTGAAGGATGATTCTTCTGTACTCTTTTGCTAGGTGTCTTTGGAGATACTTTTTGAACTTGCTCTTCTACTTCTGTCATATTCTCTTCATGTAATGTCCCCACTTTGGGACATCATCACAGGGTAGAGATTTATGATGACCAGAGTAGCCAGATGGATGCTATAGTGACTACAGGGGTATTTGAAAGGCATTTTGGGGTCCAACTTACATTGATGATCATATTCCATCATTATGAGACATTCTACACAGGTTGGCTTTGGTTTTGTTGCATTCCAACGATTTCCAGGATTTTGACTATTTTGAGCTATAAGTCAATGGAATTCACTGAAGAGGTCATTTTGGGCACATTACTTGGAGGAACCTCTCATTGTAATAGCTCATTGGAATCGGGAGGAGAAACAATACAGGATGGGATGGCTAGAAGTGACTTTCAGTGTCCAGGGAAGCCACAAGGAGAGATAATAAGATTTTCAAAGGTAAAAAGGTTAATTAATTAATTAAAGTGATTTAATTAATTAATTAATTATTAATAAAATGAAGGTCACTTTGGAGGGAGAAGGTGAGCCAAAAAGTATAAAGGAAAGGCAAGGGCCTCTTCTCATTGATTCATGTATGATCTTATTTTGATTTCTAGCTTCTAGCTAGTGAGCCCAATATTGGGGGTTTTGAGGGTTTTGACATAACAAACCCTAGAGGACGATTCGGTGGTGAAAGATTCCACCTATCTTGTCCCAAGATTGGTCTCGGAGATGCAATACTCTCCCACACCATTCTAGTTCCAGATATACTCAATTGTAGGATGATTCTACATCAGTTTCATGTGCAGATAGAGAGAGGGCGCACCAGTTGAGGGATTCCAGCAAGAGGGGCGCACCATCTTTGGAGATAGATTCATTGTAGGATATTGGCAGTGCCGTTGAGGATTCTATCACTTGGGTTTTCATTGCAGGGCCTTGGACATCAGATATAGTGATTTGTGAGACAGTTTTATGGCTCAGATTATTTCTTGAGAAGTGGGGCGAATTGAAGAGAAGGAGGGCATTTTTTGAGATCCAGATCTAGTCCGTTTGGAGAGGTTACACTTCAGATATGACCCTGAGAATTTACCTAGTGACTTGTAATGTCTCGATCTATATTTCTAGAGAGTTTCAGAGCATTTGGAGGCATCCTTCAGTAGGGCCGAATTATCTAGGGTTTCAGTCATCCAGTGCGGTGCACCATTCAGTGGGGGATTTCAGATCTACAGAGATTGAGAGGGATCTTGGAGATTCATCTTATCTATTGTCTATCTTCTTGGCCATCTGTTGAGCATTCTAGATCGGCATCTTCATTGTAGAAGGTTTCTCTATTTTATGAATAAAGAAGAATTGAAATGTTTTGTCTTGTCTATCTTATTGCATATGGTTGAGGTATGTTCCATGGTTATCTCTTTCTGTTATTAGTTGCATACACACATATAAAAACATCTAAAATGTAGATCCGCAAAGTGTTTGACGAAATACCTCACTCAAAAAGTTTTAAAAGACATGAAAACAGTGATGACCCTTGCATAATGGCTTGGGATCATTACAGTGGTATCAGAGCTTAGACTCCTGCCAGCCTGAGGGATCTTCTATAAGGAAAGATGGGGTCTACAGATTTTGTTGGAATAGCTGTGAGTTGTGAAATAGAATATCATGCACTTTGTGAGAGACTTGGGCCTCTAATAACGCTCCGAAATTTTATATCCATGAAAAATCCCAGTTGAAGTGAAGATGAGGTGACATATTAGACCAGCATAGTAGAGGGAGGCAGACCCAGAGCAATTAGATGGAAGGAAGCACAGAGAAAACCCACACCCATTAGGGGCACACAACTTTTCTACAATTGCAAGGTGCCTTGGGAACTAGATCATAGGTGTAGGGATAAGGGTAAGAAGCATATCATTGAGGTACACTATGATAGTGATGATGAGGATTCAAAGCAGTCCAATGATGATAGGGACTCTTGCACAAAGGATAGTGATAGTGACTCTACCTCATAGGATAGCGATGATGATTCTTGCACAGAGGCTATGGATGCTTGCATGCTTGAGGAGGATGATGACCCTTGTGTAGAAGATAGGCAGCTGGATGGACAGGATGATAGCATCAGTGTCTCAGTAGACTCATCACCTACCATTGATGACCTTACACCTCAGCAGAGTGGTGACAGTAGTAAGGATTCACACGTGTTAGCACCTAGAGATGATGAGCTTCCTAAGGGATCCGTGACACATCTGTCACCTGTTCAGACATCCGTGATAGCCACGTCACATGAGGAGATCAGTGGAACATCAGGTATGATGGATGAGCCTAGTGTGAGGGATGCACACCATGGACAGATAGACCCATAGATCCAGGAGGAGGTACAGGAAGTACAGACAGTTGACCTCACACATATAGGTCAACCAGAGGAGATAGAGTCACAACTATTGGAGACTCCATTAGTTGAGCAGATTACAGAGGATGACAGGTTGATGGAGCACTTACTTCCAGGATCGGTCTGCATTGATAAGGATGCACTTTTCAGAAGTCAGGATGACCATAGCACATGTATAGATACAAATCTATGGGATCCAGGCGTAGATGATAGTAGCAGGTTGAGTGCACAGGAGGATACAACTATTCATATAGGATACAATGTGATTTAGAAAGCGTTAGCATCTAGTGATGGGATACAGTGGCATACAAGAGTACCCAACAACACAGTAGACAGTGGACAGTTCAGCACTTCATCCTATGTAGAGGGTGTCTTTGGGGATTCTGGAGCTGGCACTAGTAGGACCGACGTTAGCAGTGAGGGGTCTGAGGTGGCACCTCAGTATGACCATGATCAGGAGTCACACCACTCAGTGGCACAGTTGAGAGTTAGTGAGGATATGATCAGGGTAGCCACTAGATGTACTGATGATATGCATGTAGTGATGGCAGATTACTACTGGAGAGCATCAGTGGCACATGGTAGTTCAGATGAGGAGATTTCCATGGAGGATTTTCATACTCTCAGGGAGAGGGTATCTGTGATGAGGACCGATCACCAATAATTGTTGACTGGCCAGGAATACCTATTGAGGATTAGCGATACATATCATGAGGCTCTGAGGGAGAAGGATATGGAGATTGACCGACTCACTTAGGAGTTGGAGAGCACTCGAGGATTCTTGAGAGGCACACAGACAACCCTTCAAGAATCAGAGTCTAGATCATATGGGTCTCTTGAGGAGATCCATCAGAGATCCACGTCATCTGTCTTAGTGGACACTCATATGTATCAGTTAGTCACATTGACAGAGGATGTTGATGATCAAGAAGAGGAGCACCAGTTGATGGGGGACACTTCCATTTGTGTCTTGGGAGTGGTTGATCTCCATATAGAGATTGATCCAGCCATATGCCCAGGATTTGTGATGTAGCATGAGTTTGCGGGAGATGACATGAGTATGACAAAGCATACCATGATGAGTGATATCTCACAGAGATATGCTGAGATATATGGTGGTAGTTGGAGGGGTATATATCCTTGCAGGAAGGAGACACACTCAGGCGAGTATGGAGATGTCACTCCTATGCAACATCACATAGTTGTGGGAGATCACCTTCACCATTTTAGCAGATGCATGGTAGATGAGAGATGGAGGTTGGTTGACCAGCAGTTGGAGGGGTTACTCCTGGTTGTACTGGATGGTTGGGACTCGATGATGACCACATGAGAGCATCCTTCATGGATACCAATGGAAGAGCTTCTGGTCGAATCATTGGGATTGACCAAAGCATGTGATGACTCCCAATCCTACAGTCAGCTGCAGATGTTTCTATTATCCCATCCTGACACTTTTATCATAGACATCAACATGAGGAGGGATAGGTCGTGGCTGGGGGCATGGAGAGTGAGTAGGCCGAGACTATATGATAGGAGTACTTTTACGGCATACAACAGGTTAGAGGTGGACCATGTCAGACAGACAGTGGAGACTTGGTGTGTGATGGTGAGCATCATAGACCAGGTGATGATAGATGAGCGAAGTGGGCTTTCGACAATGATCAATACAGCACAGGAGTGTCTAGTGGAGACTGGAAGTGATAAACTTCCAAGTTTTCCATGGGATCCAGGAGTTCACTTGGTCAGCAGAATGTTTCACTACATGACGACCCAGGTGGCACCAGAGAGCCACACACTCCACCTTGGGTTGGTTTGGAGGGAGCCTACAGGTACTTGTCTTGTGGGGCTAGACCTTTCCTCCCTCATGATCATCATGATAGGGCATGGATATGTTTGTATGTGAGATGTCTTTACTGATACAGTTTCTGGACAACAGATCCAATGGTCACAGGTATTTCAGCTAGAGGACCCAGGAGAGGAGGATTCAGGTTGTATGCAGGGGGCTGATAGTTAGGGTCAGAGTAGTGTAGTGTTAGCATGAGGATCTTCGACAGAGGTTAGCATGGGACCCGGGGATTGCAGGATTGAGCAGTTCATTAACCGACAGGGGAGAGTGGACCATTGTAGGGGAAATTTATTCTAACTTTCCATTGATCTTCAGTGTCGAGAGGAGCACATTGCTTGCAGGTGCCTCACGGAGGTCTTGCATCACCTCGGTCGGACATCAACATGTGCAGTTGATGGAGGCAGTGTGGATCTTGGTAGATATTTGGAGGATGGACTCATTCCGAGATGAGGCCATGTGTCATGTGCAAGAGGTTCACAGGGTTGGTATCTTTTAGGACTATGCTTCACAGAGTATTGCAGTTCACTTCCTGATATGGGATCCAAGGGGTGGAGTATACTATTGTTCATCTTTTCATGGGTTCTACTGTGTAACCCACAGGTGAGCATGGGGTCCTAGTATTTTACTTGGATGGATTTGGGTATTTCTTGAGGACAAGCAATTTTCTAGCAGGGAGGACTGTAATGTCCCCACTTTGGGACATCATCATAGGGTAGAGATTTATGATGACCAGAGTAGCCAGATGGATGCTATAGCGACTACAGGGGTATTTGAGAGGAATTTTGGGGTCCATATTTCATTGATGATCATATTCCATCATTATGAGCCATTCCGCATAGGTTGGCTTTGGTTTCGTTGCATTCCGATGATTTCCAGGATTTTGACTATTTTGAGCTATAAGTCAATGGAATTCACTGAAGAGGTCATTTTGGGCACATTACTTGGAGGAACCTCTCAGTGTAATAGCTCATTGGAATCGGGAGGAGAAACACTACAGTATGGGATGGCTAGAAGTGACTTTCAGTGGCTAGGGAAGCCACAAGGAGAGATAATGAGCTTTTCAAAGGTAAAAAGGTTAATTAATTAATTAAAGTGATTTAATTCATTAATTAAATATTAATAAAATGAAAGTCATTTTGGAGGGACAAGGTGAGCCAAAAAGTATAAAGGAAAGGCAAGGGCATCTTCTTATTCATTCATGTATGATCTTATTTTGATTTTTGGCTTCTAGCTAGTGAGCCCAATATTGGGGGTTTTGAGGGTTTTGACATAACAAACCCTAGAGGACAATTCGGTGGTGAAAGATTCCACCTATCTTGTCCCAAGATTGGTCTCGGAGATGTAATACTCTCCCACACCATTCTAGTTCCAGATCTACTCAGTTGCAGGAGGATTCTACATCAGTTTCATGTGCAGATAGAGAGAGGGCGCACCAGTTGAGGGATTCCAGCAAGAGGGGCACACCATCTTTGGAGAGAGATTCGTTGTAGGAGATTGACAGGGCCGTTGAGGATTCTATCACTTGGTTTTTCATTGTAAGGCCTTGTACATTAGATCTAGTGATTTCTGAGACAATTTTATGGCTCAGATTATTTCTTGAGCAGTGGGGCGAATTGAAGAGAAGGAGGGTGTTTTTTGAGATCCAGATCTAGTCCGTTTGGAGAGGTTACACTTTAGATCTGACCCTGAGACTTTACCTAGTGACTTGCAGTGTCCTGATCTATATTTATGGAGTGTTTCAAAGCATTTGGAGGCCTCCTTTAGTAGGGCCAAATTATCTAGGCTTTTAGTGATCCAGTGGGGTGCACCATTCATTGGTGGCTTTCAGATCTTCAGAGATTGAGAGGGATCTTGGAGATTCGGTCACCTGGGTTGTTCTTACCATCACCCGATCTATCAGTTGGCATATTTATTAGGGTGATTGGACACTTTTGGCAGCAGGGTTGAGTTATTGAGGGTTTCAACCTTCTATTGGAGCGTGACATTCTTCAACTAGAGAGTTTGGGATTCAGATCTTCTTGTATTGATCTTCATTTCTCATTCAGCCTTTGGAGGCATATTTTGTATTAGCGGGAGCATTTTGTAGCAACTCTTATCTATTGTCTATCTTCTTGGCCATATGTTGAGCATTCCATATTGACATCTTCATTGTAGCAAGTTTCTCTATTTTATGAATAAAGAAGAATTGAGATGTTTTGGCTTGTCTATCTTATTGCATATGGTTGAGGTATGTTCCACAGTTATATCTTTCTGTTATTAGCTGCATACACGCATATAAACACATCTAAAATTTATATCCGCAAAGTGTTTGACGAAATACCTCACTCAAAAAAAGTTTTAAAAGACACCAAAACAGTGATGATCCTTGCATAATGGCTTGGGATCATTACACTTCATCTTCATCTTCCTCTTCTACTTATTTTCCATATTCTTCTTCAAAAATTTGTTCCATTGATTTGTTTTCTTCTTCCCTTGATTATGGTCTACATGTTTCATCAATTGTTACGTTGATTCTTTCCACAACTTTGTTCAATATTAGATTGTAACACTTGTATGCTTTCCATGTACTTGAGTAACCAACAAGTATTTCTTTGTCCACAAGGGGGAGGGGAATGTAATACCCCTAGGTCGAACCCAACTGTAAATGTAAATATAAAAGTACATATGTATATAAGATGGTGATTTGTTTGTATCAAGTCTTGGACTTATTTTTGTGTGCACATTCCATAGTATAAGATGTGCATGTGTAAGTGCATAAGGATGGCACATTAAAAGAAGATTGTGCACATTCCAGGATTCTGCACACATCAACTTAAGTGCACAATATTGAGGCCAGAGAGCCTTTGTATATATGCTTGTGTTTGTATTTTTGAGGCTCATGAGCCTAGATGCAAAAATCTTATTATGCCTATATTGTAAATGTAATTGTAACCACAAACAAATATTAATGAAAACACATCCCTACGATAGACCAACCATGTAAAAGAGTATGGGGGACTAAACTCCACTAGATAGGGAAAGGGGGATAAGAGTTAAGGATAATAGGCTAAGCTAAGGGGGCTTAATCCCAAAGGAATATTATATTAATATTCCTTAAAGTATAAAGTATGGATAATTATTTTATCCTAAGTTCTAAAGATGGGGACAAGCAGGCCTAAGGTAGTTCTTAACATGACAAGTGTCAAGTTGGGAACATGCATACATATAGTTTGGACTTAGTTCATTTTCCTATCATTCTATCATCATTCCTTCACTCACTCAGCTGTCACTTGTACCCTATTGTTACTATACATGTACCCTGTTTAGCTTTGGAGATGGACTGAAGAAGCGGGTTGTCAGGCCCATAGGATATTGAAGAGGTGGGTTGGTAGTCCCATGAGCATTCTCTCTAGGTGAGATAATTGATGGGAATTGATTCCTGAATGTGCCAAAATACAATTACAGGGATCTAAGACTTCATGTTTGTCCTTTTTTTGAAGCCCCATAGAGGAAGTGGGGCAGTCAGTGAACTATTGAGTAGAGAAGGGGCATACTTCCTAGGGTGGGACAAGCATGTGGGAAATGAGGGACTGTAAGATGTTAGTTTGAGTTGGAACCTGTGACTGATTTTTTCTACTATCTAAGATACCTTATCCAGGTTAGGAATCCTTTACCCAGGTGGAGTTTAGTCCCAATTCAAGGTTGACCCACTGCTAAAAGTTATGAACAATTCGGTCTAAGGATGGGAGGAACGTGGAAGGTCTGCGCATAGTTGGTGTTATTTTAAATCAAATATAAGTGTCAATTGTGTATACATTTATATGTTGCATTAATATTTATGCATTTGTTTTCATGGGGTTTTCCCATGTATGTTGCATGTGTATTTCTGTTATTATTTTGTATGAATATGTGCATTTGTTGAGTACTTTTATGATTTAAATTAGTATCAAAATTCAAAATTTTAAGTGGCATATCCCAATATGTGGATATGGATACTACAACAAGTACAATAACCACAACATTCATGGAAATAGTTCAAAAGCTGCATGGAGACCCCAAGATTATTGTAAGTGACATAGATTCAATTTTGACTAGAAAATTTTGGACTAAATAATTTTTTTGTTTGGGTACTCAATTGGCTCATAACTCATCTTACCATCATCAATCAGATTGGAAAATTGATATTGTGAATAAATGTATAGAAGTGTATCTATGTTTCTTTGCATTTGATAAATAGACACAATGGGTCAAGTGGTTTCTCTTGGCAGAATGGTGATACAACACATCCTTCCATACTTCATAAAAAATGTCACCATTTATGGCACTTTATGAGTATCATCCTCCATCCATAATATCATCCTTGAAAGGTACTACAAAGTTTCAAGAAATGGAATACAACATAGGGAACCAATAAGAGATTCTCTAATTATTGAAGGACAACTTGGTTATGGAACAAAATAGGATGAAATAACAAGCAAATCAACATCGCGGTGAAATGGAATTTGAGGTGGGGGATTGAGTATTTTTTATGCTACAACCATATAAATAGATGTTCCTCAAGAAACAAAAGAGGTACAATAAGTTAGAACTTAAATATTATGTCCCATATAAGGTTTTTCAAAGGATAGGAAGTATGGATTACAAATTGGAGTTTCCTCCATCTTCACGTGTACGTCTAGTCTTCCATGTTTCTTTCTTAAATAAGGTCATCAGAAACAAGATCCTAGTCCAAACTATTTTATTATATATTAATGAAGAAGGGAAAAGAATACTAGAACTAGAAACAAACCTTAAAACAAGGATTAAGCAACTCAGGAATCGAGCAATAAGAAAGTACCTTGTCAAATGGAAGAACCTACCAATTGAAGAGGTGACATGAGAAGATGAGGTCTTCTTATAGAAACACCTATGGCTAGTCAAGTGTTGAGGAAAACACTTATTTGAAGGGGAGTGACATGTTAACCCATATAAAAATCCCTATTCTATGTATAAAACCCCTTATTAATCCCTAAATATCGAATTACTACATTTATAGTGTTATATTTGTATGTAGTCTAGAACCCTTCATTGCACCCTTTCATTATAATTGTACCCTTTGTATCATATATATATATTGAGGAGACCTAGTCTTAGGACCATATTATATCATCTCATATTGTATTGTGAATTGGATATATTGTAAAAGGGGGTTTCCCCCTTGAAGTGGACTACATTCATTGACTTTTTATCAATTTTAAGGTGTAGGTAATTCGTCACCTATAGTGAAGAACCCCCCACCCCCCAGATCATAACAAGTAGGAATAATATATGGGGTCATGGATTGTCAGCTCAATTTCTCTTAGCAGGTGGGAGTGAGTCTTCCTATTATAAAGGTGGTGGTGTCATCAATTTTGTGTACAAGTGCTTCACTATATTTTTGGTTATATTGGGCGTAAAATTTGTGATCCTTTGTTATGTTTGAGAGTGGAAAGAGGAAATATTGAACAATTTCTAGGTTCTGTCTTGGAAATAAAAATGGCACATAAGCATGCTATCCATTGTCCAATATGTGATATGGTATAAATTCAATGGGTTCATATATGTCATGAGGTGCATATTAGAGAGAATAAAGTTGCAATCTCATCTATTCTATACCAAGTGTAGAATCAAGAGACAAACATAGACGTTGAAGTTGTTTTTTCGATGGAAACCTTGCATCAACAAAGACAACAAATCGTTGAGTTACAAGCTAAAAGTGTTGCCCTCAAACAAACGATTGCTAGTATGGATAACATTTGACATTCTATGTAATTATTCATGGCTAGGTTATCTATTGATTCTTCAAGGACTAAAGAGGATGATACAGTTCAACATCAACCAATATATGTCGAGATGGAGCTTCTAGATCATAACTCAACCAACAATGAAATGAAGTAGTATGAAGCACATGGATAGGCAGGCATTACCTCTAGTAATATATTATTTTTTTTTAATTTTGTTTATTACTAAGTGCTTTTATCAGGATGTACACATATAGTAGAATCCAAGAGCATCATTTTGAGGAAAGTCATGTAGACATAGTGTTATCATTGAGATTCACCCTCATATTGCGAGAGGATAAGACTAGTACCCATCAGATTTTTTGGTGGATGTTGGTTTTATATGAGTGGAGGTCAATGGAAAAAAATCAATATATGTATGATGTTCAACATAGAACTGGACAAGAAATGCACAGGGAAGTGAGGGAAACAACTAAATTCAGTCAGTGAATTGAGTTTAAGTGTGAGCAGAGGGAAGAATTAGTAAGAAAGGTGGACAAGACTGCTATGGGCATCAGGCCTTCAAGCATATTGGAGAGGAAAAACTCAGACTCAAGATCAATCTTAAGCTCAAGCTTCATACATTGAAATATGTCCAAACAACACAGTCAAAAAAACATAATGATAAAATCTACATCACCATGCAGCTACAACAACTTGATTGGATCCTCCATTCCTGAGACATTCATTGTAAGAGGGGAAAAGATCACAAGGAAGATGACTAAAACTGGTCACAATACCGTTGCAATCAAACCTACATTGCAACAACATAACAACCCTCGATTGGATCCTCCATGCTCGAGTGTTTTAGCACAATTTTTACAAAGAGATGAAAAGAGTCTGACTTCTATTAATCTGAAAGTCTCAAATCCGATACATAACCAGAGAATGGTTCTGGCATCAAAACATTACAAAATAGGGAGATTTTCTCAACCAGTTGATGACCTTAACAAAATCTCAAAACTACATTTTTATACTCGGAACAATTCGCCACTACCAAGAGTGTGATCTGATCACTACATTCAAAGCATTGTGTCTGTGATTTATTCTATCATATTGAACGTGCACCCCTCTGTCAGACACGAGCTCAGATCAACATGGGTTTTGTAGAAAAATCTGCCAACAGGGGTACCACAGGCTGACGGTTCAATCCCCACGGTCGAGCCTTCCATGCCTTCCATTTATGGGGTGGGCCAAGGTTTCAACCACCAAACCTACCTTCCATTAAATGCCTTTCCTCAGATATTGAATGAGACTTAATGCTCAGGGGCACGGCCACAAGATTCTCTCAGATAGGATGCCACATAAACACAAGATTGCAAGGTCGTAAAAAATGGTTTGGATTCAGACCTCTTTTGGGCCTGCAATCCATCACATTTTTCCATGTATAATTTTCTCCATACCATGGTTTCCATTGCAGGACTTCTCAAGAAAAATATCACCTGAGTATGTTGCACCCCCGTAATCGACTGTGGTCATAGGTCTGGTCCTAATCTACGATCTGAGCACACCCACTAGATTTAGCACCACTTCCAAGTTTAATCGCCCACCAACTTTAGGATTTGCTAAAAGTGTGCCCTGGGATGGGGCGCTACTTTTGGCATTGAACAATAACAACTCTCAGAGGATGATTTGATGTGGATGTATGACGTCACCATGTTGATATGTTGTGGATGGAGAGGTGACATGTGTCACTCGAAAATAGGAAGAAAGCATATCTAAAATGCTTGAAATGAGTGCCATGTATCACTGCTAGACAGATGCCACATGTTTGTGCTGACTGTTGCCATGAACTTGGTGCTCTAGGGCTTGGGTACTAGCTCCTTTTCCTTTGGCTCCTATATGTGTTTTTACCTAGAGCTGGCGATCTGATGATGCCTGTCTTCTTGAATCGAATGACCAAGAATTACTTCGGATCTCCAGACTCCAGGATATTCAAATCTCAAACTTTCTTTTCCTTTAGCTTCTTTTACCCAGAGTCATATATATGATGACACGTGGCCCTCTTGAGATCAACAGATGATATCCCTTCGTGGCTCTGGGCTTCAAACTTCTTAATAGTAAAAAATTATTTTCCCTAAGAAAATTCATTGGAGCTAGGGATATAACAATGCATGGCTCCTGGATTTGGATGTCCGAGATCCACTTCGGGTCTTCGAGCTCTCGAAAAATCAAAACTCAAATCTTTCTTACCTTCTGTGCTTTTATTGGGAGATATGAATATGATGACACGTGGCTATTACTGATCAACAACTAAAATTCACTTTGGGCTTTTGACCATTTCGACACTTCGGGCACTTTGACACTTCGGCCACTTCAGGACTTCGGGCACTTCAACACTTTGGGAGGCACTATTGCTAAGATCAATGACTCCCTACTGATTTTGAGATCAATGGTCCATGATTGCTTCAGGATTTTAGGATTCAGATCTCTGGAAGTTTTATGCACTTCTCAATTCGAAACTCTCGAAGCTGATTTCCCTAAATGCTTGGATCAGCTGCCACTTGTCCCCTTTAAGATCAACGACTCATGATCACTTCAGGACTTCGACTCTTTTTATTGTGCTATAATTCATGCAGTTCTGAAACTTTGAATATCTGGGGGGTGCTTATCCAATCTTCACAGAGGCTCCCCACCATCACAAAATGGACTTGCCTGCTTCTTGTGATTCAAGTTTGAAATAAATTGTTATGAAAGCTATGTTTCATGCTCAAGGTTGCGGCCTGTGTGAACAAGGACCTTGACAGTTTTTTTGTGGGCTTGGGAAAATAGGGAGACCAGTGACTAAAACACCGAAGGTGAATTCTCATCCTCAGAGAAAAATAGAGGGGCTTGGGGCCGCGATTTATTTTGGTTAAGATATTGCGGGAGACCAGGGCATAAAAATGAATAAGGGCACACAAAATATGACTTTACACACCAAAAGGGGACAAACTTAAGACTTGTCGATTCGAAAAGGATAGAGACAGGGAAAAATTACACACTCGGGTATATTGACACACACCTATGGCCCTTGACAACCTTATGTGATAACATTTGGCTCCATAAAGGATGGCATGCTCCCTACGAGCTACCAAGAATGCACATCTCCAGTGCCTTAGTTGTTGGGCTATGGAGTCTAGCTCAAAACTTTCGCTGAAGAAAATGGGGAGATATGTACACTGCTCTACTAAAAATGAAAAGAAACACATGGGCTCTAGAAGGAGATTATTTATGTACACTCCTAGACTAATTGATTTTTACAAAGAGCTAGGTGAAAGAAAACTTCCACCATAGCCATTCAAGCAACTCCCTAGATGCAAACTTGTTTACTTTTTCACTGATCAAATAAAAACAATGCAATTGTGACAGCAAAATGATTATGCTTTCTAGCTCTCCTCCTAGTGGTGAAGTCAGGATAAATTTGAGCAGCTCCAAGACATTAAGGAAATGAAACTCCATGTACTCCTTTACAGGTTCATAGAGAAAATGACAAAACCCACTGGGATAGTGACATAAAACATGATCTGTCTTACAACTGCTCACACATGGCTGAATGTCTTTGGAAAGCATGGGTGAATGAATGGTTGATGCAGGCTGATTGATCCCAGGTGATGGTTTCTCATTTGAAGGCTTTAGGAAGGATATGAACTACACATTTCGTTCTACCTATTATTCTTCATGACTCTCCCAAGGATTAGAATCATAATCATCATAAATAGGAAACATGGGAAAGATTTTACCTTTGTCTTCTGCAGGCACAGAATGGTGGATTTCCACACAATCTTTTTCCTTAATGTATAAAGGAAAAGGCTCCATGTTATGCTCTTGGAAATCCTCAAAATTTGAAACATATGATTCCATGTGTATAGCCATAGGATCATGAATCATGTGAAAGAATCTTGGCTACTTTATAAGACCAGGCCACTCCTATGTAAATGTCTCTCTACTTGAAAATAAAAACCTCCCTGCTCCTTCAAAAACAACTCTCGATCATCAACAATTGCAACCTTTTTTCCTTCTTGTTGTTCTAGCTCTGATTCATAATCACTATCTTTTTGCTCAAAATCTGAAACATGTTGACATTCTTCTTCCTCAGGTACATGCAAATTTTCAAGATATTCTTGCATATGAACCCCCTTGCCAGCCTTGATGTTATCTTCTACTTCTTCAACATCTTTAAACATGTGTCTTAATGATGACTATTTCTTCTCTCTCAGGAGAAGGACCAGCTCTAGATGTTGAGCCATGACATAGTACACCAAGACAACAGTGTTTGTGGGTGTGATATCCATAGGCATACTATGATAAACACTATAAAACCTATTGTTGAAGACAACCAAGGCTTCCTCTTCCCCTCTCCTCAAGGCATTAAACTCAGACCAGTATTGATCAAGGGACTTGTTCTCACCCCAACACTTTAAAAATGCATGGCATAGCTCGATCTAGGAGCCAATAGAACCAACTTCTAGACATCTAAACCACACAACAACATCTCCAGAAAGGGATTGTGAGAACAACCTCATGGAAACATCATCATGAAAAATCTCAAACTAATCGAAAAATCTCTCAAAGGCCTCCAAATGCCTCTCAGATGTAATATGAACCTCTCCATAAAACCAAGGAAGATACTCAAAAGAATAACGAGGATAAGGATGAAGGTCATGTGGAAGCCTTAAATGTTTAACAACTTATTTTTTATTTTAATTTGAAAATCAGTGGGTTGATCATGAGGATTAACAAGTTGATGGCAAGGCTCAGCAGGAATAATAGAGGGTAACGAGATTTAAGAAGATTGTGAATTATTTTCAACCTCCTTAGGGCTACAAGGGTGATCAATTTCAAGAGGAGATGCAATATAGATCTCACTTTTATGAATAGGCAGACGTGAAGACACGAAATCGGTATCTACAACACAAGAAGAGGGCATGTTTTATTTTTCCAAGGATGGATAAATAAAGGAAGGCCTGTTATCATCTGAATAGACAAAGAAGAGGATAATCCTCTTTATATGTTAATGGAAAGAGAGAAATGAGTTGATAAACAAGAACAAGATTTCATGAATAAAGCTCATAAGCTGATACATGGTCTTCCCCTTTGGTATGGTCATATTTTTGTCAACATGATCCTCCCCAATGGAGTCTTCGATAGTGGAGTCACCAAGTGCAAGTTGCAATCTTCAATGGTTCTTATGTTTGATTCACCTTCAGAATTAGAAGCTCGTTGTTGTTCTTACCCAGGGAAATCTCTTCAATTCGTTCCTCGACAAAAATGCCATGAATGTTAGTATTGAGAGTCACCCTCAGATTGCGGGAGGATAACGCCAGTACCCATCAAATTGTTTGGTGGATGTTGGTTTTATATGAGTGGAGGTCAATGGAAAAAACTCAATATATGAATGGTGTTCAACACAGAAATGGACAAGAAATGTGCAAAGAAGTGAGGGCCACAACTAACTTCAGTCAGTGAATTGAGTTTAAGTGTGAGTAGAGGGAAGACTTAGTAAGAAAGGTGGACAAGACTGCTATGGGAATTAGGCCTTCAAGTAGCTTGGAGAAGAATAACTGTCCTGATTTCTGAGAAGAATAACTATCCTGATTTCTGAGAAGAATAATTGTCCTGATTTTTTAGAAGAATAACTGTCCTGAAATCAGGATAGTTATGTCTTCCTCAATAAACTATAAGAAAGCTAGCAGATCACGTTGATGACACTTATGGTAATGATGTTTCTCATGATCTAGTCATGAGATAATGTTTATGCTACCAGGTGAATGGTATGTTTGTGCTCAAGACCCTTACCTGTAATACCTCCCTAGCTAGGAGGGAGTGTTGATATTATGGTAGTTGCGGAAGGTATTTACCTCCACATGTAAACTTGATGAGAATAGAATATTTCGGGAAGCAATAAGAAACCCTAAAGAGTTGGCTAATAACCCTAGAAGACATGTCATCTCAAGAAGATAACTTGTATTAGGTTATTATCCTCCAAGAGAAGAAGTTGGCCAGAAGAAATAATATATACTGAAAAAACAGATAGCCATAATGAGAAGTCGGCCCAGGCAGTTAACCAGAATCAGTATAAATATAGGAGGTCAGTCTTCATTCTGGCAGGCAGTATCAGAATTGCAGAGCATCACTTGTGTGCACTGTAGTGCCCAATTTTGTGCATAAGTTTGAGGAGAGATGCCATTGCAGCTGCTACAGCTAGAAGATCACGTTTGGCTTGGACTATCTCTTGGTTAGTGTTTGGACTATCTAATCAGCTCTTGTTGGTGCACTATCCTTGGGGAAAGGTGTGCTACCCTTTGTTTGGCTATCTAGCCTAGGGTTTTATTCCGGAGTGATTCTCTTTCAAGGTTAAGGTGCTCGAAGGGTTGCTTCAACCTATGGTTGGGTCGCAATAGAGATATTTTCAATGGTAAAATGAGCACATCCATTCTATTCTAACAGGTTATGGGCCCACACCTCCTTCATTCAGTCTAACTGCTGGAAGGAAACATAGTCATAAGGATATTAAAATCGTTGAAGAACTGCCGCTAGGGTTTCTAGCAGGAGCAGTCACCATAGCACTTTCACTAGGGTTACTAGCAGGTGCAGTTGTAGAAATCCTAATCCTCTCATTGAGGAACCTTAAGTGAAGGGATTGACCTAATTTCTAGATGAATCAGTGCACCCTAGCCTAGCACATCTCCTGATACTCTTAGCAAACCAAGATGTCAAGTTTGATTTTTTGGTCAGATCTAAGGTTGACCAAGTCAAAGCATCCATGACTTACTCTATGAAGTCAGAAAACAAGTTAGATGGAGATTCTAAATTCAGAGCGTGGAAGACAAGGATTGACCTCATCCTTGCCAAGATCAAAGTGTTGGATATCATGAAAGGAAAGACCGCGAAACCAATGTTTGAAGAAGGAAAAGAGAAGGAACCACAAAACATTGCAGTTATGGAGAAGTTCAGATACGGTGACATCAATGCTATGAGTATCATAGTGGAATATATAAAATACCACTTGATACCCTACATCTCCCATCTTGACTCATCGAAGAAGATGTATGATGCCCTAACAAACCTCTCCTCAGTCATAAATATTGGAAAAATAATGAGTCTGAAGAATGATCTCTCTGACATAAACATGAATGATTATGATAGCATAACATCATACTTTGTGAGAATCTCTTAGTTAAGAGATAAAATACAAGCTATTGAAGAAATCATTTCAGAGAAGGAATTGGTAAACGTAGTACTCAATGGTCTTCCCAAGATGTGGTATGCATTTTCCACAAGCATGAACACAAGTGTTACACATTATTTTCGTTATCCCTATGACCGTTGATGATGTAAAACCTATATGTTGCCTTCAGAGGGGTCAATGGCCTAAATTCCTGAAGAGAGAAGGGAGAAGAACTTTTCCTGAGAAAAGAGGTTGCATTTTCCTTTGTAAAAACCCTATAAAAAAGGAAGTTCGCAGGCTGCATTATAGATAGGGTGCAAGAATGCCTAATTCTCACAGGCTACATCATAGCTATGTCACAAGAAGTTCACAGTCTGCTCTGTAGGTAGGGTGAGAGAATGATTACATGTGGGAAAAATGAGCGTTTTCTCGAATCTTCTAGAAGGATAAACTTCCATGGTGAGGTGGCATCCAAATGGTTTGGATCTTAATCACTTTCATGATTTAGTGGGATCATCCTAACCTCCTCACCTTATCCTCTTCATCTTATAAAAGGAAATGAGATCTCATGGAGAAGGGCTAAGTTGGATTTGGCTTGAAATTATTAGCTTGGGTGGAGTGTCTTTGAGTTTTTCCTTTGTCAAGATAGATTGTGAATATTATCAGATCTGTGCTCTCAGAATTCTTGGAATGAAAGTGTGTGGGGAAAAAAAGACAGTTGGAAGGGATCTTACGACATCAAGGCCATGATTGTAATCTCTCTTTCACATTTAATATGATACAGTAATACGATTCTTTCCTATAAATCTTGTTGTGTTTTATTGTATGATTCCTTCATCACATACATAGGTTTATATTGAGTTTATGCTATTACTATCACTTTGGTTGGTTGCGTTCTTTTGCAGGTTCATCATTGTATGAGCATTGGAATGAAGCTAGGATGGCGATAGCGAGAGGAAGTGGTGTTTAAACAGTATGTCACCTATCCCTCTTTAGTTAGTAAATTCAATATTTAAAACTTAAGGAAAGCGTCATGTTCTGGAGTGTTTTGTTCTAGATCTAGGTGGATCTAGGGAGATCAGTTAGTGTCCGCACCTACCGATTTATCCAATAACAAAATTGGTGACTCCACTGGGGAACATATTTTTTCCTAGTTAGTCTAGTTTTCCTTGCTTTGATTTCTTGATTTATGGTCTCTGAGTTAGTGGGAGATCAATCTAGACTCTCTGGATCTGAAAGTTCACTCAAAAATTTTGTCCCTTTTCCAAATTTTTCTTGATTACAATCCTTATCGCACTGTACCTTGCTATGGCCTGTTAGAATCACTGAAGTTCGCACCCTACTATGTAATCCAGTGCGACATGTTCACACCCTACCTGTGTCCAGCATGCGAACTCCACTGATTTTCGCACTGCAACCTATAGCTAGGCTGGGAACCCATTTGAATTTTTTGTTTGGAATTAGGATTTCCTATATTTTGATGCCCAATTTTTCTTTGATCAACTAGATTGAAATTTTGGAGCTTATATTGATCTGTTTACAGTCTGTTTGACATTCTTTGAGTTTCTTTCAGCCATCTTTGCTTTGTTTGGTTTTGAAGGATTAGTCTCTTGCTTTGAGTGTCTTTCAATTCCAAAGCTTGTGTTTTCTTTAGAATTGTTTAGGGAAAGATCAAATTTCTTATGAATAGTTCGCTTTAAAAGAAAACTTTTAGTTTGGGTTTCTTTGTTTTAAGAAATTTCATTATTTCTTTTAGTGAAAAGTTTGAAACAAAAAGATTTAATTTCTTGCTTTATGTTGGATTGGGGGCATCCTTGCATTTGAAGTAGCATAATTGCATGATTCTTATCATTTTTTTATCTTACAAATTTTCTCCCTCATGGCCCGGGGGGGCATGAATTGTGCATTGGTGTTTTTGCTCATTTCTTGAGAATATTGATATTGATGAGTTTTAATATTTTGGGACACTATGCATCTAGGAATGATAAATGTTTTCTCCTTCTCGTAGCATATCTTTCATCAAAATGAAAAGATTGCATCTTCATCCCTTTGCATAAATTTTGAGTCAGTCAAAACACCATATTGTCCATGACATTTTACTTTTGAGTAACAACAACCATAAAATAAAGCGCTTATAAAAATTGATTAGACATTTTTATCTTTTCTAGTAGCAAACCTACATTAGATTAGTCATAGGTCTTTGGAATAGGTATGAAAGATAACTTTCCAAAGCTGCAAACAAACATAGTATCTTGTGATAGGGAGAGTTAAATCCACTTACTACATTTTGTCCTGGGAAGCCCTTCTAACACAAGGGTCAATCACGAGGTCGCATTGAGACTGGAAAAGTTACTCACACTGCTTTGTTGGTCTTGGTGTAGAGATTGCACGTATTATGGGGGTCACTTGAAGGTATACCCACAATGATAAGTGAAAGCCTCTCAAGTTGATTTTGGGCTAGAGACCCTGCCCTTACGTGTGGATCGGACTATCAATTGTTTCCCCAGGCATCATTGTTGTTTGTTGTAACTTTAGTGGCCTATCTCATTAGGGTCTTTACACAAGGTGACTATGGAGGGGCAAGTCTTCAAAGTACCTGGAATCAATGTGTTAAGAACCAAATATCAATATAGCATAGAAAAACCTCAAAAGAAGTATTCAATGCCTTGAAAAAGAGATAATTTCAGATAATAAGCCTCTTCGAGGGGGAAACCTCCTTTTTCCCCACTTAAATGTTCAAGTACAAGATGATGCAAAATGAAATTGTCTCCTTGGTATATATAGGAGACTAGGAGGTATAATTACAACTAATGGCCTAAAGTCAACATAAATAAAATAACATTACTAATATAATATGCCCCAATTAAGGGGTAATGAGCCAATATTAGGGCTTAACATGCCCCTCCC
>ML779379.1:1837589-1865931 GCA_009831015.1 Picea engelmannii
CAATGACAGGAATGGGAAACTTATCTTTAATAGTGATCTTGTTGAGCTCTCTATAATCTAGACACATACACCATGAGTTATCTTTCTTGAATATCATTACCACTGGTGCAGAGTAAGAACTTTGGCTAGGTCTAATAATGCCAACCTCTAACATTTCTTCAACTCTGCGCTCAATTTCACTCTTCTGGGCGTAAGGGTATCTGTATGGCCTGATGTTAGGAGGAACACTCTCAGGAATTAGGTGAATTTCATGATCATGATTTCGAGTGGGTGGAAGACCTTTGGGAATATCTTCAAATACTTTGGAATTCTTATCAAAGATCCTTTGGAGATCTTGAGGAATAGATGGCTTAGATGTTTGAAAATCTAGTGAGCATAGTTGTGCAATAACGCCTTGATGCCCCTTTTTCAATAATTTTTTCATGTCATTAGAGCTTATCACCTTACCGGGTTTCCCTGTGATACCTCTTAACTCAATTTCTTTTCCTTCCAATGAAAATTTCATGAAAATTTCTTGAAAAGTAAAAGCCACTTTTCTGAATGACTATAACCATTGGATTCCTAGTACAACATCTGCACCACCCATGGGTATAGCAATCATTGGACTGTTAATTACATATTCCCCCATAGTAAGATTGATCTTATTGCATTTTCCTGAGCAATTGATAGTTCCTCTATCTGTAATCATTACTTGAAACTCTGGCGCCAGATATACAAAGAAATTGAGATCTTTGGCTAATTTATAGTGAATGAAATTATGAGTACTGCCATAATCAATTAGGACTATTACCTTTTTCTTTTTGATGTATGCTTCGATCTTGAGGGTTTGAGGAGTGTTAATTCCAGCCAATGCATTACACGATATTGTGGGAGTCAACTCTTTAGAAGAAATTGCTTCTACGTTTTCATCTTGAGATGGTTCTTGTTCTTGTTATTCTTCCTCTTCACAATCTATGTGGAATAATTTCTTCTCACCACACTTATGTCCCTTACTATACTTGCTGTCACAATTAAAGCATAATCCTTTTGCTTTTCTTTCCTCCAATTTTTGAGGTTTCAACCTTGTAGGTTGAGGTGTTTTAGATGAAGGAGCATTGTTCTCTCTAAAGATGTTAGGATTGGTCCTTCTAGTAGCCATAGCCATATTTTCAATTTCAACATTTCTTGCCACCTTAAATGCATTCTCCAATGATTTGGGTTCCCAAAGGCAAACCTCATGTTGAATGTTATCCTTTAAAGTTCCTATGAATATATCAATCAAGTGCTCATCTGAAATATCAGTTACCTTTATATTCAATCTTTGGAAGTTCTCAATGTGCTCGGTAACTGAACCCTTTTGCTTGAGATTTATCAATTGGCTAAAGAAGATATTGCTCCTTGTATCCTCATAGTGTGCTATCATTTCTTCCATGAAAATTGTCCAAGGGACGAGTGATTTGCGAGAACAAGGCCATCAATACAATACAAATTGATTAGGTTCTAAATATAAAGAAGCAACTCAGACCTTTTGTGTATGTGGCACATTATGGAGATCAAAGAATTGCTCCATCTGAAGTTTCCATGTGATTGGGTCCTTGTCATAAAACTTCCTCATATCAATCTTAGGAACGTGGTTGGTCTTCAAACTAAAGTTGGAGTTTCTCCATTCTTGATTCACCTTCCTTGTGTCCTCATTATGAATTTCATGGGATGCATTTTCACTTTCAGGTGTCTTCTCTATTACGAAATTTTTCAATACTTCCATGATCTCCCCTTTTAAACCCTCCATCATCTCTTGTAGTTCATCTTTTGTAACTATATTCTTTTGTAAATCATTTATGTCCCTACCCATTTCTTAACCTTCATCAAGATTCCAAGTAGGATTTTCTGGAGGCTTAGTTGGTGTAGAAGTTCCCTTTTTGGGTGGCATGTTGGCCAAGTATCACGTTTGGACCTTGATTTTGAGGTGGTTCTGCTAGACAATATTTCTTCTATTGTATCTCCCAAGTTTTGGCCCTTCTGGGTATGAAACTTTCTTTTATGTAGTTCTCTAATATTTCTTCTCTGCAATGCCATAGGTCTGATCAAAATTGGATGTGACAAGTGGAATTTACGGTAACTTCCCTACAACTTGTCGATTTTTGGCCTTTCCAAGAGATCTCACTTGTATAGCGTGCCCCGCACAAAATAATTGATATAAAATTCTGAAAATCGCACCCAAAATACCACAGACTACCCATGATCCAATGAAATTAGCCCCACTCATTTTGGATACTCTAGGAAGAAGTTATGATTGTTTTACCTAGAACACCTTCTTGAGACTAGTCAATAAGACTAGTCAGATACCCTATCTTACACAAGTTGTATCTACAGATGTAAGATGACCCAGAAGATGAACATTTTACCAAATATACCTTACTAATTTATGTAAATGGCCTACATGGTGCAGGGTCAGAAACGTTACATAAAAGTTTTTATAGTGAAAATTCCACAGTGACTCACTTCAGGATGATTCCAAAACCCTATATTGTACAAGTTGTATCTCTGAAATTATAAGGCCTCAGGAGCTGAATTTTGAGCCCAACGTACCTTGATCCATCTACTAAATATGCTCCAAGCCATTCCTTCTGAAACATTGTAGAAAAACATTTATAGTGAAAATTCCAAGGTGTCTTAGATGTAGCAGCGAAACCCCAAGACCTTGAGCTCTGATACCATATGTTAAGAACCAAATATCAATATAGCATAGAAAAACCTCAAAAAAAGTACTCAATGCCTTGAAAAAGAGATAACTTTAAATAATAAGCCTCTTTGAGGGGGCAACCTCCTTTTACCCCAATTAAATGTTCAAGTACAAGATGATTCAAAATGGAAATGTCTCCTTGGTATATATAGGAGACTAGGAGGTATAATTACAACTAATGGCCTAGAGCCGACATAAATAAAATAACATTACTAATATAATATTCCCCAATTAAGGGGTAATGAGCCAATATTAGGGCTTAACACAACGTTGGCCAAACTCACTCGGGCTCCTTGGAGGGTATACCCATGATTATGTGTGGGAGCTTGCACCAGGGTGTAAGTTCGTTAAGAAGGTCATCAATGTAACTTTTCCACCCTCTCTATTTCAACCCCTTATTACTTTTTTCCCGCGATGTTGAATTTCATCACCAACTAGTGTGCTCATTGTGAGAAGGTTTTGCTTGCTTGCTTGCTTACTATATTTTTAGCGTGTGTTGTTTGTTTTCCCTAGCAGACTCTAGGTTGGATTTTTCTTTTAATGGTGTCAATTCCCAGAATGACCAATGAAGGAACCCCTTTTCTAGGGGAACCTTTCATTTTTCCTTCTTACAGAAACATTGGTCCCCCTCACATCGCTACTTTGAGCCTTCCAGGTCTCACGATTGGATTACTAGTATGGTTGTTTTCCACTTAGGTAATCCCAAATGCAATTATTGCTTCAGTCGCAAGCACTTCCCCCCAAGAGAATCAACCTCATGTTGATACTTCACCTTGTTCACCAGTAAGGTCTTCTTTTCCTTCTTCACTTGCAAGGTCTCCTTCCATTTCATCTTCTTCGTCGAGTGAAAGTTCTAAAGCTAGTAACCCGGTGAATAAGAAGAAGAAGAAAAGAAATATTAAGAAGAAGAAAGATAAACAAGGGTCAAAACCTCCAACCACTGTCAAACATGTTGGAAAACAACCAGTCAATGTTACTCATGATGGGAGTGTTGATGATATCAAGATCACCCAAACAACTCGTAAGCCCAAGTACCCTTGCAGGCTTTGTAAGGGTATCCATATTCTTAAGGATTGCCCTAGTCTATCCAAGGTTATAGAAGCATGGTATACACACCTTGACCAACCCGTGTCATCAGCCTCTAAACAACATGTTTATGACCTCTCGTCAACTAGTCATGATAACGTTGGGAAGAAGAAAAGTAGAGTCAAGTTCCCATGCATGTTATGAAAAGGGAGTTATCTCACTCACCTTTTCCATCGTATGGATGAAGCCTCGAAATTACTGGAAGACATGTCTGTTTCACAGCCTCGACTTCCAGTTGATTATCATAAATTTTATCTCAACCCTCTTGTAGTTGATGGAATGATCACTCTGGACCCGTTGCCAGTCAATCTGATTGATCAAGTGGTCAATCTGGTCACATCCTTGGTTGAACTAATAGACTAAGTGGTTGATCTGATCCCATCCTCAGTTGATACCACTCTCCTGTTAGAGAATGAAACTAAAGAAGTCAATTTGTTTCCACCTGTCGACCCCATTCTCCCCTTGGAGAATGAAACCCAAGTGGTCAATCTGATCTCTCCATCAGTCGATCCTACACTCCCGCTAGAGAGTAAACCTGATAATGCCCATGTTTTTCTCATTGATACAGAATCTGCCATATCGAGGGGTATTACTCCTTCTCCCGTGAAACCCCCTCCAAGTAATGAGGCCATCATTTTTATTGGGGTGTGCTAACTGGACCTCGTCTTCCCTCTCACATTCCTTTCCACATTGCAGTACGGGTTTGTGGTCAGGACGTTCCTCAAACATTTATAGATGAAGGTTCATCTGTTAGTATTTTGTTCTCTATTTCTTCGCAAGCTTTGGGTTATCCTCCACTTGCGCTAGTTACACATAATCTATTATCTTTTAACAAAAGAACCAATCAACCTTTATGGACCCTTCCCCAGTTTCTTGTAACTTTGTTAGGGAAAACTGTCTTTATTGATGTCATGGTAGTCCAAGATCCCTTGGATTTCGCTTTACTCCTTGGGCGGGATTATGTTTATGCCATGAAAGCTATTGTGTCCACTCTTTTTCCTGTGATATCTTTCCCTCACGATGGAAGAATTGTGACTATTGATCAACTTTCATTCATCGGTCCTGACTGGATTGACTCCCTAAATGGTTCTTATATGCAGACAATATCGCCCCCACCACATGTTAATTATGTGGCATTGTTGCCCATGGCTTCAACTTATGATGACTTAGATCCAATAGTTGGCATATTTATCTCTTCGATAGGGTTGTTAGAGCCTGATCTCTTTACTTTTTTTGCAACCCTCAACATGTGTTCCTTCCAGAGTGTGTTTCTTCCATCAAATGAAGATCTCTTGGAATCCATGATTGGTTTTTGTCCCTTGACATTGTGTCCTTCCAAAGCACTGTCCTCTTGGAAGTCATGATCAAGAAGAGTTTGAGCATGGTTTTCTGATTTCAAGCTCATTAAAAAATGAAACCAGCCTTGAGCATGATTTTCTGATTTCAATCTCGTTAAAAAATGACACAAGTTATGAGGATAGTTTTTTCGTCTCTGTGTCAACCTTGTTAAAAAATGAAATAGAGGTTATGAGCATAGTTATTGTTTCTATGTCAAGCTTGTTAAAAAATGAAATAGTTTTCCTCCTCTTTGTTTGAGTCAAGTCCTTCGTCTAGTATTTGAAGCTTCATTTCCTCCGCCTTTGTCGTTGGATGAAACAAAGATTGGGGGGCAATACTTTCAGCCTCTAGACTTCATGTTGAAGTAGAGCCACTAGTTTCTTTAGCTAGGGGCTAACTACCAACCATCCCTGTGTTATGCGTTGGGAAGTCCAAGCATAGTTTCCTCTAGTTCAAGCTTGTGTAAAAATGAAACTAGGTCCAAGCATAGTTTTGTTTTGTTTTAAATCTTGCGTAAAAATGAAAACAATCCCGAGCTTAGTCTTTGTTCTTTCTCATGCTCGTAAATACATGAGAATAAGTTACCAAGCTTATTATTTGTTCTTTCTCATGCTCATAAATCAATGAGAATGTAACCGAGTATACTTTTATCACTTTTTCAGACTCGTAAAGGTTATACGAAAAAGGAACCCCCTAGATTACCCTTTAATCTCTTTTCAGACTCTCTAAACATGAAAAGATTGCGGAGCGATCTTGTTCTTTTCATGCTCATAAAAGTATTTGAAGAAAACGTTCAGTGAGTGATAGTTTATCACCTTTTCGGTCCCATCGAACTAATTTATGAAAAAGGAACTGGGAGAGTTCTCTTTAAGTGTTTTTTAGACTCTCAAAACATGAAAAGCCCTTGAGTTTTTCTTTCTTTGGACTCATAAAACAAACATTGAAAGGCCCATGTGGGACCAAACCACTCCTTTCTAGGGTTTTTTAAACATACTCCAAGGGACTCATCTGAAGGATGAGCTTACATCGACAAGAATATGTTATCCTCCTCATGCTTGTGTAAAAATAAAGAGGTACTTGCTAGAAATGGTGGGGGGGGGAATTGGGAAAGAAATGTGTCTAAACCTATATTCCATGGAAGAGTCTCTTTTGAACATGACACCCTTTCACTCGCTTTGTGTCTAGGTTGGAAAATCCACTCGTCTCTTTATCATACTCCTTATAAGATTACAAATTGGTCTATGATCCTTGCTGTTGAGTCAGTGTTTCCAAGACAATTGTCATGTCGTCATTATGTTCAAAATGAAGTTCAACCCGGAAATCCTTCTGTTGCGTTGGCCATTCCTACAGTCTTTAAGCCTTCTATTGTGTCGGCCATCCCTAAGTCAGTCTTGAATCACTTGTTACTCTGATCTATGTCAAATCTTGTTACTTATTTCATGTCATTGATGTGGGATACATTAAGTCCCTCCTGTGATGAGTCTTTTCCTATCGACTTCAACTCATTATCCAGGAATTAGACTTAGAAACCAATTGGTACCTTGGAACTTGCATGCATCAATGGCAGACTTCCTCGCTTTCAACAATGGGTTTTCATTATTGACCCATGACCGAGAGATTCCGTCGAGTGTTCAACTTCAGCTCATTAACTCACATTCATTGGATTGTACTAGAGTACCTTGGGATTCATTGACGTTAATGGTGATTTCCCTCACACTTGTTAATGGTTCTCATCATTGATCGATAATCAAGTGGTTTCTACCATGTTTGAATCCAACACATATATTTGCATGGTTAGATTCGTACTATAGAGTGGTGGATATGAAGACCCTGGATCTTTTTTGTCAAATTCAGGTTGCATTGGAGTATATTCATATTGTATTGGTGCATAGATCCATAGTGTATGTCTGGTGGCTATGTTCAAATTTGAGTCTTTGGTACATATATCCATAGTGTATTTTTGGTGGCTATGTTTAGATTTGAGTCATATTGGCATGGATCCCCAGTGTATATTTGGTGGCCATGACCTGTCTTACTTGACATGGATCTTCGCATGTCAGAATTTATGCTTTGAGTCATTTTTATTTTGAGTATGGGAATTCCTACCTCATTGATGATATATTATTGTATTGTATTTCCTTGTTTGCTGGCAGGTTTCCGACCGACTGTTCCTTGATCCCTACACACACTCGACAAAGTATTTCAGCTATCACTCTGTTCTAACTTCATACTTTGGGGGGCTCTCTATTACACATTATTTTCATCATCCCTATGAATTTTAATGATGTAAACCTATATGTTTCATTCAGAGGGGTAATAGCCTAAGTTCCTGAAGAGAGAATGGAGAAGAACTTTTCTTGAGAAAAGAAGTTGCATTTTCCTTTGTAAAAACCCTATAAAAAAGGAAGTTCAGAGGCTGCATTATAGCTAGGGTGAAAGAATGTCTGATTCTCGTAGGCTGCATTATAGCTAGGTCGTGAGGAGTTCATAGTCTACTCTATAGGTAGGGTTTGAGAATGCTTAAACATTGGGAAAATGAGTGTTTTCTCAAATCTTCTAGAAGGAGAAACTTCCATGGTGAGGTGGCATCCGAATGGTTTAGATCTTACTCACTTTCATGATTTAGTGGGATTATCCTATCCTCCTCACCTTATCCTCTTCATCTTATAAAAGGAGAGGAGATCTCATGGAGAAGGGATAAGTTGGATTTGGCTTGGAATTATTAGCTTGGGTGGAGTGTCTTTGAGTTTTTCCTTTGTCAAGATAGATTGTGAATATTATCAGATCTGTGCTCTCAGAATTCTTGGAATGGAAGTGTGTGGTGAAAAAAGGAGAGTTGGAAGGGATGTTACGACATCAAGTCCGCGGTTTTAATCTCTCTTTCACATTTAATATGATACAATAATACGATTCTTTCCTATAAAGCTTGTTGTGTTTTATTGTATCATTCCTTGATCACATACATAGGTTTATATTGAGTTTATGCTATTACTATCACTTTGGTTGGTTGCATTCTTTTGCAGGTTCATCATTGTATGAGCATTGTAATGAAGCTAGGATGGTGATAGCAAGAGGAAGCGACGTTTAAACGGTATGTCACCTATCCCTCTTTAGTTAGTAAATTCAATATTTAAAACTTAAGGAAAGTGTCATGTTCTGGATTGTTTTGTTCTAGATCTAGGTGGATCTAGGGAGAACAGTTAGTGTCCACACCTACCAATTTATCCAATAACAACAAGGAAGGAGTATCCTACATTTGAAGAACATTCGACTTGTCGTGCTCAAGAAGAATCCAGGATCAATGCAAAAGAGAAATCCCAAAAGAAGTATGATGATCAAGCCTTCGCAACAAGATTCAAAAATTTCATAAACAAAAATAAGTTTGGTTCAAAGAGGAAGGCAAATCAAGAGAAAGATATTTCAAAAATACAATGCTTCAACTATTGAAAGTATGGTCACTACAAGAGTCATTGTCCTGAGATAAAGAAAAGGAAGGAGAAACACAAAGCATTAGTTTCCGAAGAAAAGGAACCTACAAAAAAGACTAAGCAGGATGAAAGAGACTTCTTCTTCTGAAGGTAACAATACTCTTCTCATTTCTTGTACATATTTTGTTTGCATAGTCTCTGTACATATATTGTATCTCTATCTCCTAAAAGATAATATGTTCCGAGAAGAACTACACTTATGGAAGAAAAACAAGATAAGGATTGCTATCATTATACAAGTCAGATAATACACATGAAAGGATACAACAAACAAATCATGTGGAAGCTATTACAAGATAAGATGAAATCAGAATCAATCATGAAGAGACTTAGAAGAAGCAAAGACAGAAAGAAGTCAGCAATCAAGAGAAAATTGGAGAAAGACTTATGACATTTTGCAGAAGACAATAAGATGGAAGCGTGGACTCTGTTAGATGGAGGGAGCCGATTATATATTGCAGAAGACAATAAGGATGCAAACAAAAGCATGGACTCTGTTAGAAAGAGGGAGATGATTATATGCACTCAATCATGAAGCAATGATTAGGAGGGAGCTAATCCTATGATCCATTGAAGATGATGAATTATATATCCATGGTAGCAACCATGGAAGACAATACATGTTTAGTTCAACCTCAGAAGAAGTCTTCTTTGAAGAGAATCCTTCTTCGAAGAGAAGCGTTAAAGTATCCCTAGTTGTCCATCCACATCCATGACTCTATAATGAAAGAAAGAAGTGGAATCTTTAGGGAATGGAATCTATAAGAGACTCCATGGACCCAAGAGCTAAAGAAAAACATTGGGAAGAACATGAAGATTCCAAGAAAGAAAGAGAAGTCAGAAAAACCAAACATTAAGAATCACAAGATTACCATTCTGATATGAACTCACTAAAAGAAATCAAGCAAAGGAACTGGAAGTTGTGATGAAGAACAATGTATATATATGCAAGCATTGCAAGATCTAGAACTATAGGTTCTCCCAGATGGAGGGAGAAGACTATGACGATTACTTGTTCCAAGTAAACCATACATACCTCTACATGAGTCTTTATATCATCTGCAATATCCATGGGCTGGAGTTATACATTAGATGAATGCAAAGAATGTTCTCCAGAGAAATTGAACAAAGAGCATATGAAGAGTAACCTCAAGGCTTTAAGGTATACCAGAAAGAGACCCTTGTATGCAGATGGAAGAAGACAACTTGATGGAGAACCTCCAATGCACAATAGAAGCGTGGTGAATATTTTCTATAACAGAGATATTGTATCAATATGATTACTCAGAAGATCAGATCTCATGATGATAGAAGAAGTGCCACATGGATATGTTCCAGTTTTCCAACAATGATATACTTTATTGATTAGAGAAGACCAGTTTTCTAGACCGAAGTACATTTCAAATCAAGCATTACATTATCCATGATGAAGCCCAGAAAGGAGAAAGTGGTTCTCCAATACATATCTCCACAGATGAGAAGATAAGCAGACATTTTGATAAAGCTTATGCTCAAGATGAAAGAGTTTGTGTTCTCAAGCTAGAGCTCCCGGATATGACTTCCTTATTGAAAAAGGAAGAGATGACTCCCAGGTTGGGAGGGAGCACTGATGTATTATTGATTGATGGATATGGTGAGAAGATTCTTTCCAGTTTGGAAAGTGAATTGAGATTTCTTACGGACAGACATTTTCCAGTTCAGAAAATGGTCCAGATTGTTTATGTACCATAGAAAATGACTTCCCATTGTGGTTAACATGGGGAGTGGTCTAGGGTAGTCTACATTCTTGAGGGTTACTCAAAAAGACTGGCTCGCCTCGTCGGACAATGACTTCCCATTATGGTTAACATGGCAAGTGGTACGTTTTGGAGGTTGGTGCAGGACAAACATTTCCTCTTGTGGTTAACATGGGAAATGTTACAAATAGTCATTCGTTAGGGAAGATTTATTCTCTCCAGGTTGCACTTTGTTTAGTGTCGGAGGAATGACCCAGGGTGGGGAATGGTCCAGGTTCAGTAATTAGGGATAGACATTCCTTAGGGAAGACTCATTCTCTCCAGGTTACACTTTTTCTAGTGTCGGAAGAATGGCCCAGGGTGGGGAATGGTCCAGGCTCAGAAATCATGACATGTATTCTTCCTTGCTTGAGAATAATAGTCTAGTCTATAGATCATCATTGATGTTTTACCTTATGAGGTCATATTCTCTTCCAATATCTCACATATGTGAGTGGAAGAATAGCCCAGATGATTCACTTTATATCATAACATTGTTTCTGTGCTGGTTGATATCAGATGATTGTTATGAAGACTGTATGTCTTTAGAATAGTAGATGTATACTACTTTGGTGGATGTGTTCCGTTGTTTGTGACTATACGTCACTGATCAAGTACCTGTGTGCTACTTGGTGTGGTAGTGTACCACTGGATTGTAGTTGTGTACTACTATGGATAGAAACAGTTGTGTTCTATTGAATGATATTGTTTTGATTGCCTTGAAGGCTATCAGCAATGTTGAAAATTATTATCATCTAAATGAATGATCAATGAAAAAAGATTTCCCAAGACAGAAAATGGTTCAAAACATTTATTCTTCTAGATTAGAAGAATGGTTCTTATGTCACTCTATGGAGTGAGCATCATGTCTGATTACTTAGATAGAGTATGGTTTCGAGAGATGGTGTAGTTGATGACACTGATGGTAATGATGGTTCTCATGATCTAGTCATGAGATAATGTTGATTCTACCGATTGAATGGTATGTTTGTGCTCAAGACCCTTACCTGTAATACCTCCCTAGCTAGGAGGGAGTGTTGATATTATGGTAGCTATGGGAGGTATTTACCTCCATGTGTAAATCCAATGAGAATAGAATATTTTGGGAAGAAATAAGAAACCCTAAAGAGTTGGCTAATAACCCTAGAAGACATGTCGGCTGAAGAAGATAACTTGTATTAGGTTATTAGCCTCCAAGAGAAGAAGTTGGTCAGAAGAAATAACATATATTGAACAGACAGATACCTAGAATGAGAAGTCGGTCGATGCAGTTAGCCAGAATCAATATAAATATAGGAGGTCAGTCTTCATTCTGGCAGGCAATATCGGAATTGCAGAGCAACACTTGTGCACACTGCAGTGCCTAATTTTGTGTACAGGTTTGAGGAGAGCTTCCATTGTAGCTGTTGCAGCTAACAGATCACGTTTGGCTTGGACTATCTCTTGGTTAGGGTTTGGACTATCTGGTCATCTCTTGTTGGTGTGTTATCCTTGGGGAAAGGTGTACTACCCTTTTTTTGGCTATCTAGCCTAGGGTTTGCTTCTGGAGTGATTCTCTGTCAAGGTTAACGTGCTCGGAGGGTGGCTTCGGCCTATGGTTGGGTGAAAATAGCAATATTTTCAATGGTAAAATGAGCACATCCATTATATTCTAACAGGTGACACACTCTTTCATCCCATAAAATTTTAGAAATTGACCAATGGCCAGTTTCACTATGGAGCTCATGAGAATTTGTTCTTATCTTAGCAATGATTATTTTTTTCTTTACACTTGGAAAAACATATAGATAATTTTGATCTTCTAGATTATGGTTGATTACATCCTTATAATACATTAACTTTATTTTTTCCTCTAACTCTTTATCACACCACATTTTCTCCTAATTTTTTGATTTGAAGTTTTTTTAATAGTATCTTTATTCTACAAAATAGTGTCTTCCATGATTCCCCAATAGTTTAGCCAAGACCTTGCATCTTTATGCCATCCTCGCTTGATTCGATCATGGTTATGACTTGATTTTGAAGAAATTTTAGGAATCCCCTTGTCTTCCATGTTTTTTAACTTGTTCTTATACATTAGGTATCTATTCATAGCCATGCTCTCAATGGGGGAGAGGCTTGCTTCTAAGAGTAGGATGGGATAGGGTGTATTTCCTTTAATTTTGAGATTATAGGTTAGAAAATTCTTTTGTATTTGCTCTATCTTTCTCCAGGATTCATGAGAGATACTACAACCCTAGACTTCATATCCATAAATAATAACATGTGTAACAGGAGTATCAAAGAGGAGTTTCTTCTTATCCCAACTCCAAACATCAACTAATTTACAATTGTTTTCAAGCCCATAATAAGCTTTCCATCCCCCAATAATCCTTTTCTCAATGTTCTAATTCCAATTACTATAATTCCAATCGATCTTGTGGTGAATATCAATTCCAAGATTATTGTATGAATTCACTTCCTCCAAGTTGTTGTTGTCATATACGAAGGCACCATAAGGTATCTTATTGGATTTAATAATCATGACATTAGTCTTATCAATATGAACAATCATACCCATATTGGAGAAAAAATCCTTGAGTATTCTTAGTTGGTTTTCAAGATCATGGGGACTCCTTGCCATAAGAACAATATCACAGACATAAAGAAGAAGATTGATGACTATACCAGTGAGAGTAAGGCTGACACAACTTGCTTTTTCCAAGCAATCTTATAACTTGTCAATGTATATGCCAAAAAGGGTAGTGGACAAGGGACAACGTTGTTTGACTATGATATTGCAGTTAATCTCTTTTGACCAGCCCTCGATATTTTTAAACTTAGCAATAACGTTCACATACCCTACCCTACCCTCCTAAAACTCTCTCTCTCTCTCTCTCTCTCTCTCTCTCTCTCTCTCTCTCTCTCTCTATATATATATATATATATATATATAATGTGATAAATGTTTTAAAATGAAATTCAATATATATATATATATATGATGTGCATTTTTTTTTTCATGTTTTATCTTTTTAAAAATATAAATTTTACAATATATATGTGTGTGTTAGGTTCTACTAGCCATCTGATTTTACGATAAAAATTATAAAAAAATATTTTATCTTATGAATATTTTAAACTTAAAGTTAATGATTCTAATATAATAAAAAATTATAATTTTTGTTTTCAAAATCCATATGGTGAATAGACGAAGATGTAAGAGATGCGAGAGCGACTAAGGAAACCCTAGCGATTCTGTAGCAATTCCCTGCATTCTCTGACCTGCCTGTAGTCATAATTGTTGCAGGATTTGTGTTGGTAAGACCAGACACCCCGTGAATGAAGGATCATGATGATCCCAGAAGGGGAGAAAGACCCCCCTCGTACAGGAATATAACAACCAATTATCGAGCGGGAACAAGAGCCAAGTGGCCCACTTTTGAGATATCACCTCACTTGAGAGAAGAAATCCTGACCATATAGTAGGGACTCAACAAAGCAATGGATGTGGATCCAAATACGTCTCATCCAAAGACATCTTGAGGATGGAAACCAGGAAAATGCATTCCCTAATCAGAAAAACCTCTAAGATATCTCATAAGCTCAACGAGGGTAGATGAACACACCAAGTTCATGAGAGAGCACACCCTAATAGGAAATTTCTTGGGGCTCTAGCCTTCTGAGAAAGATTTATTGTGATGGATCAAAGATTGGTGGAACCCTAGGGGAGAATATGAGGTTCATCTCAGCTCCAAAGGGATTTTCACGATTATCCTCTACAACCTAGAATACAAGGACATAATCTTTGACAATGGACCATACTTCTATAACTCAGCAGGGTTATTCCTTTGGTTTTGGATAGACCGCTTCAGCCTAGAAAAGGACAATTTCATAATGGCCCTAGTTTGGATCAAGCTCTATTCCTTGCCGCAGGAGTTCCGGCTAGAAGAAATACTAATGGGTATAGGAAACATAGTGGGATGATATGTCAAATTGTCGAAAGACACAAAACAAAGAAAATACACCTCCTATGCCAGGATCTTTGTTTATATGGACATCTCAAAATCCTTACCAAGATCAGTAACCCTGGAATATCAGGATGAAGACTAACACCAAACAATAGACTATGAGCACATCCCTTTCCGCAACAGAAAATTTCACGAGCATGACCACCTCTTTCGAGACTTCCCCCTAAATGCCCAGGTCCTCAAATCTAGAGAGAGAAAGAAAAAAGATGGCTTGAACATAGTCATAGGCTAGAAACCGAACCCACCATGGAAGAAAAATCAAGAAAATGCTCTGAAAATAACCACCAAAAATGCCTACGACATTCTTAATCAGTTGTCGGAACAAGAAGAGGTCCAAGATTCACACAAAGAAAAAATATAGGAGAAAGAAAAAAGTCAAGCCTCACATCAATATGACAAAGGAAAAGAATATCATCAAGGGGACAAGCCTGAGGAAAACGGGGATACCCTTATGCAGTTAGAAAAGAAAGACCTGATAGACATAGATCTTGAAATTATGGAGGAGGCATCCAATCAAAAGGATCTACATGCAATCCCTATGGAAAAACTCAAAAACGTTCAGAAAGTGTTCATAGAGTCCAAAACAGGATCCACTTCACGGCTAGGTATATCTTGAGACCCAACCAAAGACTCGAAGCGCACCCCACAAGAAAACAAAAGACGAGGACACAAATCCGCCCACCAGCTCATCAAAGAGGTAGGGAACTTCATGCTCAACTCAGGCCAAGTTCAATGGCTCTCGGAGGGATACCTACATCCACCTACCCAATCATCATGATGAAGATCATAAACTGGAACATTAAAGGACTCAATGTAAGATCCAAGCAAAGGACTCTTCGAGAATGCATATGCGTTGAAAATCCATATGTTCTCATGTTGCAGGAGACCAAATGTGCTGGAGAAGAATCAAAGACCATCTTTCACTGATGTTGGAGAGGTTGTGAATCCCTCCACATAGACTCCCATGGTGCAGTTAGGGGATTAGCGATCCTATGGAATCTCGCAACAATTATAATAGATAGGCCCTTCTCCATTATAGGTACGATCATGACACACTTCAAAGTCATAGGATCTACCAAGGAAGGAGAAATCACAAATGATTATGGACCTCAAAGCCCATAGGACAAAGAGAACTTCTTGAAGTGAATAAAATCCATCAAATCACTATTGAGCTCACCCAAGTGGGTGTTGAGAGGTGACTTCAATATGATCCTGACGCTGGAAAAGAAAACTGTGGGCACTAAACGGCTTGATAAAGACAATGGTAAGCACTGAACCCTCATAGACCAACTAAATATTATACAAATAGAGACCAGAAATGGTATTTTCACCTGGTCCAACTGTAGATATGGACATTAGTAGGTTCCTTCCTGGCTAGATCACTTCCTCATATCGAAATCCATGTTGGTGGAAGATCCTGTCATAGAGGCCAAAATTCCACCGAAATTAGGCTCGGACCACTGACCCATCTCGCTTTGTCTGGACACAGGATCGACGCAAAAAATCAAACCCTTCAGATTTGAGAAATTATGGCTTTCCCACCCTAACTTTCATCATCTCTAAACTTCCTAGTGGAATCAAGCAAAAATAGAACATGGCACCTACATGTACAAATTTCAGTAGCGACTCAAAAACTTCAAGACACGTCTAAAGCATTGGAATAAAACCACCTGTGGGAATATCCTTCAAAGAATGAAATAAATTGAGAATACATTGGAAACCCTGAAAAATACCTTCATTTCAGGAATCATAACTATGGACTTAATGAAGGAAGAAGAGGAGCTTCAAGTGGAACGGAAAAAGCAAGAGGAAATTCTATGGCATCAGAAATCCAAGGTTCAATGGCTCAAAGAGGGTGAGAACACCAAATTATTTCATCGATCAATGGTGCACCATAGATACATAAACAAGATAACTCAGTTGGAGGATGCTCAGGGTAATTCCATTAGGGAGCACAAAAAAATTGCAGAGGAATTAACCAACTACTACAAATACCTTCTAACAGAAACCATCGATGATAGAGTTCCAACAATCGAAAAAATCACCAAGCACATACCCTCCCTGGTAAATCAAGAACATATTGAAGCCTTAATGAGGCCCATCACTCAAGAGGAAGTTGACCACATCAAAGAAATTCCCCTAGGGAAAGCACCAAGTGCATATGGCTTCACTTTAGACTTATTTCATTACTACTGGGATATGATTAGAGAAGAAGTTTGGCAGTTGGTGGAGGAATCCAGAAACTTCGGCCAAGTCCTCCCAACCCTTAACACCACCTTCCTCACTCTCATCCCAAAGGAGGAGAGGGTCATTCACACCAAACAATACAGACCAATTTCCCTTTGTAATGTCATCTACAAAATCATCACCAAGGTCATACCCACACATCTCAAACCAATCCCACCTTTTGTCATCTCCAAAGAGAAAGAAGGATATGTGGAAGGAATGAAAATCATGGATAGTGTCATCCTTTCACACGAGGTTATCCACTCGCTAAAGATTAAAAATATCCTAGGTATGCTCATCAAACTCGACCTCTCTAAAGATTTTGACAGAATTAGTTGGCAGTACATGCACTCCCTACTAGAATCTTTCGGATTCAATAGTCACTAGGTACATTGGATCATGAGGCTCACCTCTTCCACCTTCTTCTCTATCCTGGTCAATGGAGTTCCCTCCCAATCCTTTTCCCCTACCAGAGGAATCTATCAAGGAGACCCCCTCTTTCCTTTCCTCTTTTTTCTAATGGCGAAAGGACTGGGGCACTACCTTAAAGACTTTTTTTTGGAAGGTTCCCTTAAAGACCTTCCCCTGCACAACATTCAGCCAACCCCCTCGTACAACCAGTTTGTTGATGACACCCTCCTCTTGAACATTCTGACAGCTCGAGAAGCCACCAAAATCAATTCCATCCTCACTGACTTTGTTGATGCTTCGGGAATGGTCCTAAACCTTAAAAAATCTAAGCTCTTCTTTTTCAATACGTCGATCACCATCCAAAACCATATTTCCCACCTCCTAGGTATACCCAAGAGCTCCCTTACATATAATTATCTAGGCATACCCTTCACAGGAACTATTGTGTGCTCCATCTCCTGGGACAATTTGCTTCTCTCCATTTCCAATAGACTCGGCAACTGGACCTTCAGACATCTTAATATTACGTCTAGGTTGGTGCTCCTCAAGTCTAGAAACACCTCAATCCGTCATTCGGGACATCAGGAACATACAACGTAGCTTCTTATGGCATGGGCACCACCCTGATAAAAAGTGGGCTCTAGTTGTCTGGGATAAGTTATGTAAACCTAAAGCTTTGGGTGGACTAAAGCTTCGAGACCCAGGAAAACTTAATCAAGTTATGGGAGAAAAACTGCAGCAGCCATGGCTCAATCAAGTTATGGGAGAAAAACTGTGGCGATGATGGTTCAAGCACCCTAGAAAACTCTAGGCACAAATCTAGAAACATAATATTCATTGGCCACTCAAGCAGAGAAACTAATCAGATTCAATGATCAAATACAGGGATCCAATATATGGAACACAACATGGCTGAATAAACAACTAGTATAGAAGCATCCTTTCTGGGAAATCAGGGATGGGGAAAACACATTGTTTTGGCACGACTCATGGAAAAAAAAATGCCTCTAGCCACTCTAGAAGAACTCACTCCCCTACGTCAATCACTGGAACCTGACAAATTTAGATGGGTTAAGGATATTTGGAGAACGCTTGACAGGAATCTTCCATGGTGCAATTGGAAAATAGAACAATAGGAACTACACCTCCCAAGAGAAATGGACCTTCAATCCTAGCAAGAATGCGCAAACCAACGAAAAATATCCATCAGGGAAGGCCTGAACATTCTCATATGGGGGCATTCCATAATTGGTATTTTTTTGGTCAAAAAATCCTATTATTTGCAGGGGAACTATCAATATCAGGCCAAGGAGAGCATATGGGGTAAGATCTGGAACTCAAAAATCTAGCCTAAAGTGTCCATCTTCCTCTAGCTCATAGTCCAAAACTGCATCCTCACCTGGGACAATCTCAAAAAGAGAGGTTTCATAGGTTCCTCCATCTTCTCCCTCTATTAGCAACTAGAGGAAACGATGGAAAACCTTTTCAACCAATGCCACTACAGTCAAATAATATGGGATCTGGGGACTCAAATAATGTGTCGCTCCAACAGAAAGAGGAATAGCATCATTGGCACTATAGAAAATTGGGACTCAATCACTTTTCATAACTCAATTCTCGCTTGCATCTGGAAGCTCCTACCGGGCTTCACCCTATGGAAAATATTGAAGGAAAGAAACAAAAGAATCTTCCAATCGAAGGCTTCACCCCCCACCTCTACTTGGGACAAAATCATGAATCTAATCCAGGAAACAATCAAAAGTAGGCATTGGTCCCTTGAGGAATTAAAGTGCAGTATGGATGAACAACATATCCTCCAAAACTAACATCTCAACCTGGCTAACACACCCCTTTCCCCAGTGGCCAACCGATCAACTAGATGCCCAAGTGCCTGGTCCCCTCGTCCAAGCGGATTCATCGAAATAAATTTTTATTGATCTTCAAAAGGAAATTCGGGCCCAACTGGATTTGGGGCGATCCTCAGGAACTCAAATGGAGAAATCCTCCACTTCGTAGCATGCTATCTGTGTTTCAACACAAACAATGTTGTTGAGCTCTAGAGCCTACTAAGATGAATCCAGATAACAACATACCACCAATTCAACAAGATCATTGTGGTGGGGGATTCCCAGATCATCGTCAAACTTATAACCAAAATTCTTCATGGAGAACATGCTCTGGAAGTCTCACCCAGTTGGAGACTCTTTAGAGTCTTGGAGGACTTTGGCTCCTTGTTACGGCCCAGCCTCACCATCATCCCCTCACATGTGAAAAGGGATGCAAACAAAGTAGTTGATTGCTTGGAAAATGAAGGAGTGGCTTCCATGAAAGAGCTAACCCACTAGAATGCCCAAACTTCACCTCAATCTGAACTCTTAGACTACTTCCAAGACCTGGCAAGGATTGACTACCCAAACCCGGATGGGGTTCCATGTAGCACACAGTGGCCATGTAACACAAGCTCGAGCCCAACCATAAATATGGCAGGCTGGCTTCCATCCCCTCTCCATTAATTATGGGATCTCACCATTACTGTCTGTCAAGAGCCGAGGAATGAATCCCTCATGCGAGTAGATCGACGACAATGGAATTCAATGGATGGGGGGCATTAGTGGGAGTAGTCATGTCGCTCCTCTATGCTATTATCCAACAATGCACCAGCCTACACCATTTCACCTTCGACCTACACCATGAAAGAAAATCAGTTCTCTAGTGCAACCACTGCAGAACCTTTTTCACGCTAGCTATATGCATCACTTCCTTGATGCCAAGAGAGAGAGGCAGGTCGTGTCACGACCCTGCCTAGCATAGTTTTGTCACATGCCAAAGGAGGAAGAAACTGTTAGAGAGGGCACTCTCCATAACCCGTACTCAACGCACTCAGGTTGCACTTAGCAGAGTGAAGGATAGGTTTCCTCCAATGGATTACATGGAGGAAGTGATCTCGCAGGAACCCTTATAGATCCCTCTGGAGTCCCTTCTCTTCACCGTGCCAGAGAATTGGCAACCCCCAAGCAATTTTTCAGTGGAATCCACTACACCAGCCACTGAGGTTCGCCACTGCACTAGCACCATGGAGGAGGCAGAGGAGGTTCACATCTGCATCTTGGAGGAGGAATTCCTCCACCTTCACTCTCAGGATGCCTTGCTTCTAAGAGATAATGAATTATCCAACGCCGCAGTGGAGGATGAGGACCCCGGGAAGGAGGAAGACACATAGGGATGGCATGCAAGGACGAAGCATAGGGATGGTGCACAGGATGGAGCACAGGCTGCTACAGGAGAGGTTGTGGATGTTTTGGGTGGCATGACGGTGGAGGGTGGTGAGGTCCTTGCGCCACCTCCTATCTCGATTGTCCTAAAACCATGGCGTGCCCCCACACCCTTCTTCCACCCGAAACAATTGGAGTTAGTGTTCAATCTATGGATCCAGATGGAAGATCAGATCCACCGTGACATACTCATGCACCAATGCATCGATATTCTATATGAGGTATTTTCCAATGCACCAGCTGGGAAAAAATGTCCTACGTGTGCAAGGCCTTTTGTCGTACAGACTCAGAACGAGCCACACAACAAATATCCCAACGCCACAAATTCTGATGCTAATGGGTAATTACATGGCTTGGAGCTCTTTCTGGTTCTGGTGTACAATCTCTTGCTTAGATGTCAGTCTTAACTCTAGTCCTATGTTCAGTTCTAAGTCCCGTCTAGTTTTACTTCTAGTTTTATTGTTTGATGTAAAGACTATAGGCCACCACCTACTCTCGTTTCCTCTTGGAAGAGCAGATAGAAGACCGCCTTTTTCAGACTTGGACATCATAGGCTGCCAACTATCCTAGTTTCCACTAATTCGGCGGAACAGTTGATAGCCTAGCGACATGTTCTTTTTTGTATGTGATAAGTTATAATAGGAATTTCCCTTTCTTATTTAAAAATATATATATATAAGAAGAAATTGTTTTTATAAAAAGAATAAATATTAATGAATCTAAACAATAGAAAGTGTGGAATTTAAAAGGAAAGTGTGAAATTTAAAAGGAAATTTATCATATTGTGTTTTTGTTATATTATAAAATCAAAATTAGTAATAATACTAATTTAATGATTTTTAAATATTTATTATAATTATTAATCTTTTTTATATATTTTTATATTATTTAAAAAAAATTAAGGTTAGTTTAATTGGTTGAATGAACAGTTCAAGCAGTATTGTTGATGGGATGCCATTAATTATAGGTTTAAATTTGGTTAAGTTTTCAGGATTACCAACCATTACTGTGGTTATAAATTCAGTCACCCAAAGAATATTGTTGATGAGATGTCATTAATTATAGGTTTAAATTCCATTGAGTTTTTAAGATTACCAATCATTATTGTGGTTGGCAATTGAGTCACCCACAAGTTAGATATTCTAGAGAATCAGGAATCTTGCAAGGCTTTCCTTAGAAAAATATCGAACTCTAGTATGACTAGGATTTAGTTCCAGTTGAGTCTAGGTATGTTACCATGTATTATTGGGGCTAGCAATTGAGTTTTGCTCAATCCAAATATTTCGAAGAAAATGGAGAAATTTCACAAAATTTTCCTTGGTTTTAAGGTGGAGTTTGTCATGAGGACTTTAATTTTGTCTTGACTAAGGGTTAGCAAAATTGGTTCAAATGGATTGTTTTAAAGTGGAGTTTGACATGATGTCTATGATTCTAGTATGTTTGGGATTCAATTCTACTTGTTTGCAAGTATGTTACCATCTATTATTGGGGCTAGCAATTGAGCTTCCCTCCCTCCAAATATTTGGGAGAAAGGGGGAGAATTTCACAAAAAAATCCTTGGATGAACACATATGAGAATTTTGTGTATGACAATAACTACTAAAAAGATGTTAATTAATACAAATATCTTGGATTTGGCGTTCATCGTCAACTTAATTAAAACTATAACATAAAGAAAAAATTTAATAAAAAATAGATAATTTATTTTGATATTAAGAAAAACCATTATCTAATCACATTGAAAAGAAAATAAATTATTTTTTGAAACACTAATTACTTCAATTATCTTATATATATAGAAGTTAGTTTAAAACTACAACACCTTAAAAAAAAAAACTCCAAAAAATTGAAAATTTTTAAAAACATTTCATAATTTATAATCATAAAGTTAATGCAACTTAAAAAAAGAAACATAATTCCATAAAAACTACAATTTGAAAAAAGAAACATATTTCCATAAAAACTAGACTTCACATGATTAGATACAAAGTTACAATCATTCCATATAACTTAAGTTTTCATAAGTGTTATTGTGGGAATTGTTACACTAAAACATTTTTACATTGTCGTTTGGACATCATTAACGTTGTATATTCTTTTATATGTGGGTTTTAGCTTCTAACATTAATTTAAACATATCGATAGGACACATTTACAAGGTAAGGTTTAATTTAAAGATATTGATGGGACAAATTTATCAGGTTTGTTTTGTGTTTTGTTTAATTGTGAAGAAATTAAAAAAATAAAAAATTATGGTAGGTTATTTAGTAATGTTTAGAAATATAAAATTATAATTTTGATAATTAAGTTTTATAATTTTATAAATTTTAATAAACTAAACAATTTTATATGACAATTTCATATTAAAAAATAATAATTATAAAAAAAAAAAATAATAATAATAATAATATATTATATAATTAATTTATATAAAATTAAAAAAAATAATAATTATTAAATGTTTTCAAAACCAAATACGTAGTAATTATCCATGAACATTCTCAACAATAATTATTTTATTTCATATTAATATGTGAAAAATATTAATAATTTTTTTTTTTAATTTATTAATAAAAATATATATTTATTTAAAATGTCATAATGTATATGTAATGTCTCATTTAATGTATATAAAATGTTAAAACAAAGAAAAAAATGTTAAATTGAAAATTGAAAACTTAAAAAAATGATGGGTGAAAATAAAATGAATCGTGATTTTTAATGATTCTTTCAAAGAAAAATTAACTGAATTCATAACAAATTATCATCTAGATAAATGAATTACATTTAATTATTATTAAACACGTTCCAATGTGGGTAATAATAAGGTGAAGTTGCCATGCATATGGCATGTGACATATTGTGACTAGATACGCCAAAACAAAACATATTGTAAAGAAAAAATTAAATCTAAGTGTCAAGAATAATTAAGAGGTCAAAATAAAGTTTAAATGGTGAGAAGATTTGATGAAATTAATCCAATGATTTAATATGAATGTAATAAAATTTATGATTGTAACACCATTTATGATTTGATAACATCAGATTAATGATGTTATCATTTTTATAAATGGTGTTACAATCATGAATTTTATGAGATTTATCATTAAATTATTGGGTTAATTTGATAGAATCTTAGTTAATGAACATTGTTATTATCAAATGAAATTATTAATTGCTTAATATTATTATTCATTGAGAATTATAGTCATTTAGCTATTAATATAATTAAATAAGTTATCGTCAAGTTGAATTGGTATCATTAATATTCACACATCTTTGTTGATATGATCAAATCTAATGTTGTCAAACCATTCAATTCATCAACACTATCATCATTATCAATTTTTTTAATTTACATTAAAAAAAATAAAAAACACTAAAATTTTGTTTTTAACAAGGTTATGATTATAAAATGAATACTCAGTTATTCTAAATGGTTCTACATAAATCAAAGATCACATATTAACTAATTAATGTCATAACAATAGAAAATGGGGAAAAAAAGAGTGCGCCAAAGACCTACAACTAAAGTAAATCATTTTATTGTGAGTATTTAGACATAAAACTAAAGATCACACATTAACTAATTAATGTCATAACACTAAGAAATGAAAAAAAAGGGTAAGCCAAGGACCTCCAACTAACATATATTATTTTATTGTGAGTATTCACACATAAAGCTAAATATTGCAACTATAATAATCATAATCATAAATATAAGCAAAACAACATCATCATTAATTAATTAAACCAATCACTCTTAAACTAGTTAACAATTTTATCTAAATTATCTTTATAATGAGAATACTTAAAAAAAACATTCTCATCAAACTATAACATGAATAATTTTTAATTAATAATCATTCCCATCAAATTCTAACATGAATAATTTTTAATTGATAATGATATAAAATAATCCTCACTTTCTTATTAACAAATATTTTTATTTAAAAAATAATAATTTAATATCTTTGTATAAAAAATTAAATAGATTTTGAAAAGTAATACAAACATTAAATTTTAACCCTTAAAATTATATTATGAGCTTTTATAAATTTACAAACTTTAAATTTTAACCTCGCTTTAAAATTATATTATCTGTTTTTTATAAAATAAAAGATATAGAACTTATAAAATGTTAGTAAGGGAACTCTTTAGAGCTATTAACGAATGGTCCACATGCAATCTTTTTAATAGTCTTCTATGAAGGTTAACTTTTCATTAAAAATAATTTATTTAATTCTCAATTTATATCCATTTCTTAAATTACTTAGTATTCACTCATTTATAAAAATATAAAGTCGTACATCCAACGAGGAGGAATGCAATTTTGTTTTACTGGTAAATTCGACAATTGAACGTTTTTTTTTTTGTTTCTTCTTCCTTTGGGTATTATGTTGTTTAAGATAACTGAAATTTAGGTATATATACCAATTTTTATATCCAATCCTTGCAATCTTTGTTTTTCTTTATTAATATACATATTTTTTAATAAATATAAAAAAACAAAATAATTATCTTTTCATCAAACTCATCCTTTTATTCATATTCATATATATTTTCTCTTGGACTCATCCTTTCTTATATATATATATATATATATATATATATCAAGGTTGTTTGCTATATTTACGTTCAAAGGTGTATACCTATTGATCATGGACACATTTAATAGGTTTTTAGTGCTTAATCAGTTTTGTATGGACAAGATTAAATATTGATTGAATATTCTTAGTAGTCTCAATAAATCAATGGTTGTGATTTCAACCACTAACTTCCTCACTATTATAAAGAAATCAGTTTACATGTTTATTTTTTTACTTTTACTTAATCGTATTTAAAATTTACTATGGTGGCTATCTGATTGCCACGTATGAGTGATTAGGGTTTCATTTTCTAGACCAACCTAAACCATGGATTTTCGTGTTTTTACTGTATTAATTAGGGTTCTTTTAATTAAGTGAGAAGTTTAACAACCATAAGTCTTTCAACGTTCACCAACCACAACTTAGAAGCTCTGCTAGTTATTAGTTGTTGCCTTTCAAGTGGGTATGGACTATAATAATCAGCATCTCACCTTTTTAATAAATTGCACTTAGTTTTAGGTATTTATAAACTATTTAGACAAAGTTTACAATGTTTTCTTTTTAAAGAAACTTTTGTCCACCAATCGAATAATTTGACCTCTTCTCGAGGCAAAGCCCAAGTACATTACTTTTTTCTTTTTTTTTTTAATGTTTGGGTTTAGAAAGTATCGAAATATGAGGTCGATTAATGATATCGATCCTATAGCACTATTAGTCTGATAGCATTAGTTGTTAGGAAATTGTAATTAGCACTTGTCATGTGTCAAGTGGTAGTTATGTAAATTTGAGTAGGCTTATTGCCTTGAATTTTTTTTTTTTTCATTGATATTCTATAACCAAACTTTGTAGAACATCTAATTTTGAAATTCAAATAACACTTCTTAACGAAGTCACCAATTTGTCCTAGGATTCACTTGGATTCAACTTTTACAATGCAAGGCTTTAAACCTAGATCTATCTAGCACTTGGAGTTTGTTTGGGTTATCTATTTTCAGCCACCTTCATGGGTGGGTTATTGAGGTAGTGTGTATGGTTGTAACTCCCCCATGTCTCTCCTATCCATAGTTTTAAAGAAGCACAATTTAAATGAAAATGGTGTATAATCACTAAAACTCAAGAAAACAACTCCATTCTTCCTATAGTAGGAGGGCATTGCTCTACCATAACATCGGTTCATTTTGAATCATTGTGGCGAGCCTTTATATTCTAATTCCAAGGGTTTGTCCTTCCAACCCCTTCACCTGTGAGAACTATAGGTTTGTAAAATGTCCAAAATTTTCACCAAGAAGGAATAGGAATATTGAAGCCCAATTCCAAAAGTGGCAGCTCAATTCAATAATTGAGCTATAGGTAGGTAAGAAGGTTTCTTTTTACTTCATTTTGTTTGATGGTGGCCCTCCAGAGATAGGTCCAATGACTATTGCTCCTTTATATGCACTTGTTACCTCTAAACCTGAAGCCCAACTTATAGGATCAAGGTAATGCATTCTTACCTTGCTTGATGGAATACATGAATCTTTCCCCTTCCTTTCTAATTAGTATTAACAACTTGCAATGAGTTGTTTCAATCTATTTTTCTCTCTCTCTACCTAGATCCATTCTTTCATAGGTATGGGTAGAACATTGAACCAATCCCAACCCTGCAAGACTTGGTTGAACAAAAGATAAGAATCTAGAAATGGAACAATAGAGAGAACCACGCTAATAGGTAGGGGTTGGATGTTGGTAGGGAAACAAGATGAAATGGTGAGTTCATCTTGGTACTGGATATATTGATGAACCAACTGCATAATCTATAGAAAGGGTTGTTGGGTATCTAACTATATTTGGCTCTTCACCACTTGGAACTGGATCTGCTACTAGGTATGGATATTTATCTTCTATACAATATGATTTCATTGGAAATGGCATTGGAACTTCAATACCAGAATTCGATACTGGGTATAATTATGATTAATCATTTGGACCTAGAACTATTGGGCCTACATCTTTAACTGCTAATGTACCTTCCCTCGATTATGATGGATAAATTGCTACTACCGGTATTGGGTATCGAAATGGAATATCCAACTCTTTACCACAATCTAGAAAGTCAGAATCTCTATAATGAGCATCATAATGACTTGATTCTGGATCTTACTATGGTGTTGGTATTGTATCTACTGAAGATACAGTTTTTTTTCTAGCTTCCTTTGCTACTGTCACGTATACTCTTGCCTATTACCCTACCTACACCAATATTGTTGCCTTTGACTTTGCTATTTATGGTAAAACTTCAATTGGTACTTCTCTTTCTTATGCAATAGGTAGGGATGTTGCTACTAACTAGGAGGTTGTTGGTTAGGATGTTGCTAGCTTTGTTATTGAGTGAACTAAAACTACTATGGTATCCTTCTACAAAGACAACCAATAAAACCTATACTCACTATGTGTCGCAAAATCGTAATTGTTACATGTTGGGAATGACATTATTGAGAACAACGAACAACATACTGAAGTTAGAACAAAGTGATAGCTGAAATACTTTGTCGAGTGTGTGTAGGGAACAAGGAACAGTCGGTTGGAAACCTGCCAACAAACAAGGAAATACAGTACAATAATATATCATCACTGAGGTAGGCATTCCCATACTCAGAATACAAATGACTCAAAGCATAAATGCTGACATGCGAAGATCCATGTCAAGTAAGACAGGTCATGGCCACCAAACATACATTGTGGATCCATGCCGATATGACTCAAATCTGAACATAGCCACCAAAAATACACTATGGATCTATGTGTTAAAGACTCAAATTTGAACATAGCCACCAGACATACAATGTGGATCTATGCAACAGTACACTGAATATACTCCAACGCAACCTGGATCTATTAGAAAATATCCAGGATCTTCATCTCCACCACTCTATAGTATGAATCTAACCATGTGAATACATGTGTTGAAGTCGAACATGGTAGAAACCACTTGATTACCAGTCATTAGTGTATAGCATTAACAAGTGTGAGGAAAATCACCATTAATGTCAATGACTCCCAAGGTACACTAGTACAATCCAATGAATGTGAATATATGAGTTGATGTCGAACACTCGACAAAATCTCCCGATCAGGGGTTAATAATGAAAACCCACTGTCGAAAGCGAGGAAACTTGCCATTAAGGCATGCAAGTTCCAACATACCAAGTAGTTTCTAAGTCTAATTCCTATATAATGAGTTGAAGTCGACAAGAAAAGACTCGTCACAGGAGGGCCTTAATGTATCCCACATCAATTCCACGAATTGTTGGATCATGTTGTCATTGATGCCAATGGTTTGATTACTTGGGAGATTGTTGGATCATATGTCATTAATGTAAATGGTTTGGTTTGATTGATGTCATTGGTTGATGTCAAGTAATTGATTGATATGATTCCCTTGATGA
>ML779379.1:1873226-1901784 GCA_009831015.1 Picea engelmannii
GCTTGTTGTGAGTTCTTCTAGTTTTAAAAATCATTATTCTCATTAAATATGTAACATCTCCACTATAATTTGTAGTTTAATTAATGTTTGTGTAGATATAATATGTGGATACAATCAAACGATGTAATATGTGAATTGTATTTTTATGTTTTAATAATAAAATGTGATGACAAATGCTAAGGGAACATAGACATAGATGGGGTTGAATTAATCTACAAGAGAGGGGAAGATTTAAGGGAATGACTAAGAAAAGGTTCAAGGGGGAATTACCCATGTATATTAATTCAACCCATTTCCAAAAATTCTTCTATTGATATATGAATCTTCTAATTTCTTATTGAGAGTTCCCAAAGCCAATCATTGAATCCATGTAAGAGGGTGGGTGTGATTAGTCACATCCCATAGCTATTGGGCACATGGAAGCTGAGTACAATCAACTTGGGGAAATATGTGAGTTAAGAAAAACAAGCCAAAAGGAGGAAATTCATATGGGTTGGGACAACATTTTTTAGAAAATCAATTTTTGTGCATGAGGAAGAAGTAGAGAGCAAGAAACAGAGATTGGAGTTGGAAGAACCATGGACGGTGAATTCTATAGCACGCTGGACCAAATTTGGAGCATATTCGAGTTGAAGATTGAAGAGTCAGGTTGTGAGGCCTGAAGAGTGAACACTTGAGTGAGTTGCACTGAAACAACAAGTGTTTTTTGGTTATTTGCTGGTAGTTTTTCCTAGCAGTGAGTTCCCTTGAGTTCTAAGTTGAGAGATTCCTAGCTACTTATGCCATAGAGACCCTGATAAACGAATGAGATGCTTGTGGGACTGAGATCAGTGAATGGGTACATTCTTTGGGTTGGGTAGGTCAATATGAAGAGAGATGGTGGAAAATTGGGATAACTGTAGGAAAATACTAGTGGGTTGTGAGAATTCTGAGTTGTAAGTGGAAAATGAGAAACCACCCTATTTTCTGGATTAATAACCTTAGCTCGGGGGTGACTCATTGTTGATATTGAAACAATCAGTCTATGGTTGGGTGGAATGTCTGTCCCAAGCAATTGGTTGCATAATTGATTATAAAAGATAAGTGCTCTATCTGTTTATGTGTTATATTTATAAGTTACATTGTTGTGCATGAACTCTATGTATTTAAGAATGATTTATATGTTGTTGGGTTGAATTCTTAAATTGCATTCATTATATTTAGTATATTGTAGATGCATCAATTTAGTGGTAGAGAACAATAGCTAAATCTAGTTTTACTTCATAGATGGAAGTTACAAAAAATAAAAAAGTTAGCATAAATTTTGTTTTTTTAGTTTTTTTTTCACCATAATGTCCTCAATTGAACTGAGGCACATTACAAAATATATAGTTCTTCTTATTTTTAGTTTTTAAAATTTGTTTACTTTTATATATTTTGGTTTTACATTTAATTATACAAATACTTTTTATGATTTATGATTGTAAAATAGAAAATCTAGATCTAACTATATATTGGATATAATTTAATTTGCTTATTAAAAAAATAGAGAATATAATTTTTATCTATTAAATATTTTCATCAAATTCAACTTACTCTATTTGATGTTTATATCCACTAACTTAGAAAGAATCAATGTTATTTCCACGATACTTCCACAAAATAAAAGTCAAAGATATAAACACAAATGATTGATACCCAAAAGGCTATTATCACTCACTTTTAAGGCGAGGGGATCAAGCTTCATGACTCTTCACATCGACTTCACTCTTCCTCGAAGGCTATAAACGTAGCGTATGATGTGTAGAGAATAGATGGAAAATCACATCAATTCAACATAACCATAACTTCATTTATTACTACTCTAATTAAGTATGCTACTTCTACACTACACTAAACAATCGATTTATAAGGTTACTTGTTCTAAACTCCTACAATAACAATTTACTAAAATCTAAAAACAAAACAATCAATTTATAAGGTTACTTGTTCTAAACTCTTACAATAAAAATTTACTAAAAACTAAAAAACAAAGAACAATGACACGATAACAATAAAATCATGAAAGAATCAATTAAAACATTTAAAAAGTATTCATAATATGGAATTTTATATTAGTCTTACATTACTTTAGAGTAAGTAAATTAATGTTGTTATAATTTTCCATCCTTGTTCTACATCCCTAAGCACCTTGATGCCTTAGGTTTTCTAATTGAATTCACCACAACTAGGATAGGGCAAGGGCAAAGAGCGTACGTGCTTTCCCTATTGTAACTTATTGGCAGGATGCTAGCGCTAGGCCTGCGGTTTTGACTAGGTCAACCCTGGAGCAGTCAGGAGGTAAGGTCCTATGCCGGCTAGTAGAGATTATTGTTCCATTGACCTCCCCAAATATTTCTCAATAATAAAATTTTTGGGCTTGATACTACTTTGTAACAATCTATTAGGGTGTTATCTTAACAAAATAATGTTTTTTTTTTTTCCCTTAAAACCATATGCATGAAATGAAGACATGTCTAGTATCATCAAAGAACATGCATATAGGCCAACGACTACACTATATAAGGGCCTCCTAAAGGCCCATAAATAACATGCAATTATACCATCAATCCAAATAACTAGCAATGCCCAATTAAATACACAATTAAAAAATACCTATAACCTTTAGTTCATTGAAGTCTAATTGTTGAGGAAGTTGTGCCCCGTGTTCCACAAGTGAGTCTTCGATAAGATCCCATGAACCAATATTCAATCAATGGAGGGGAAAACACATGAAGGGTGATTCTCCACCTAACCAATTCACCCACCTTCACATATTTTTTCCACTAATAAGGGCTCGAGATTAATGAGGTAAAGAAATCACAAAATCATAGTACTCTCAAGAACCCAACCCAATGTACTCAAGAATAAATCAAGTAGACTTACACAACAATATAGCCTAATTGTGGTGGAGAGGATCCTATACTTGTAGCACCTCCAAATCCCTCAGTATTATAACATGTAGGGGTCTTAATACCACCTTCATTTGGTGATCGAAACCATAACAACATTGGCAGCCCCTTTTCAGAATGGATCTTATTACCACTTTTAGATGGTGATCACAACCACAATAGTTGTGGTGTCATACTTTTCAAGGATCTTACTAACACATTTAGCTAGTGTTCACAACCACAAAATCGATGTCATCGTACTCTGCAACGACCTTACTACCACCTTTAGCTATTGATTGCAACCATAACAATAGTGGCATCCATAAATTTGGAACCAAAGGAAAATAATACAAGGAACTAGGAATATATAGTTTTAGTACTCCCTCATGTTACAGGTACACTCCTAGCCCCTTATTCCACACAGATCTAGTTGGTATAGACCCAAATCTAACCAAATCACCAATATCGTATAAAAAAAGTAGAAACAATACTAAGTTCCACAAAGAATTTCCTCATGAGCTAGCCAACCCAACAATGGGAGGACACTTCTTTCATAATCCATATTAATATAAAATATTCTGAAGATTTTTATCTTGGAATTCTTCTTTTCGATGCAAGGGATAATTTTTCCTTGAGGGTGAATTTACAAGGGTCAATAATAGGGTAAAAGTGAGTTACATTCCTTTCCCCTTCTACCCTTTACCCGAGTTAACTTTTGATTTCATTTTCAAATGTGTTTTCCCATTTCCCAAGCTTCTTAGGAACTAGGATTACATAGTCATCCTCATTGAGATAAGAGGCCTTATCATGAGTGCATTTCCCCATTCCCCCACTAGGTTTCAACCTATAACCTATTAGTCCATCCTAGATATCAATCTCTATGAAAAATCATCATCATCATCAATCTTACTATAATATGAAATGTATTAATGACAAAACATTCTATACATGCATACATTATAACAAGGCATGCATATATCATAAATAATATTGTGAACCATATTAAATGGAAAGGTATCCAATGCATGTATACATCATCAATCATATCATAACAAGGATGAATCATAATAAATCATCACAAAGGTCATCATTACTACATAGTTATCATTAATAATACCAATTCTTTGTGCAATATTATCATTAATATCTAGAGCATCCACACATCAATAGGAATTTTAAATAACACGTGTATATAATATCAACCATACTATCAAGGACTAAATGTGTTAAAAATCATCCAATAATTACCAATGCTTCATAGTCATTATCAAGAATATTTAATGCTACCATTAAGAAATATCAATGCTCACCACAATCTAGACAATTGCATAGGAGTCTTAGGTCCATCATATTCAATCATTAGTAGAAGAAAGCATAAGAGGATGGTGAGTCTAGAACAAAATCTCCTATTATTGAGACTAAAGCATCAACACATCATGAAACCTTTATCATATAAACACCATATCAAATAAGGATTACTTATCATCGGCCACCAAGGATATATTCATCAGTTCACAAACATGTCCCATGGCAAGTAAATTTCCAACAAGGTATCATCACAAAAGACAAGTCCAACTAACAACAAAAAACACTCAAATTAAAACCAAATGGTAACCGACACATCATACAAAACTTAAGAATAATTACTGAAACAAAAAACACCATCTATTACCAAGGTATGATCCATCAACAACTAGCCACCCAAGAAACCTCAACCATTATCCTTGGAGGATTATACTAGTAAGAAATGGATAGAAATACTCAATGAAGAGTTAATTATCCATAAAAAAATAATAACATATACCATCATAGACAACTAAAATTATTTCTTAGAACCCACACACCATGGGTTGTTACACATGGGTGTTGGAAATTGTGTTGTCATTGATGTCAAAGGATGTCATTGATATCACAGGAAGGGGAATACTAAATGTTATCAATGTTAAGAGGATACTATACATGTATCTGTAAATTGATGATGCTTTGTGTATGTGTTGTTAAACTCTGCAGATATATGTTTTTTACTTTGAAGAAGAAGTGATTGTGCAAAACTACAATAAAGGACGTGCAGAAGCATAACAAAGAATGGAAACTAGACGTGATCGAGAAATTGAGGAACAAAATGACCCTAAAAATGATAGGTCCAAGGATCGAACTAGAAACATGAATCCATGAATAGACATAAGAAGAAGAGTTAAGTTTTGAGCTGGGGTTGAAGGAAAGACACAAATAAACAATCAATCCAAGTGAATTCGGGTTGCACAGGCATAAGGAGAAGTCGTGCAACTGGAATATGGACAAGATGATCCCATTGTTGGATTACCGAGAGGGGGGCTGAATCATTAATAGAGAAATTTAATCATTTTTAACCATAAGATGCAAGTGTTATATCAATGTAGCATTATCATCCAATAGTTGTAGAGTAAATAAACAATGAACAAATGAGCAATCATACACATGCACAGTACACTAGTGTTTTTACGTGGAAACCCAAAGCATGAGAAAACCACAGAATGATTTTTCTTATATGTCTTTAAGAATTACATTCATTGGAAGCACCAACTTCCTTTGTTTTCCAACTGCAACTAGAAGGAGGCTCCAACCTCTTAGTTTCTCAGGCTACAACCTGAGGGAAGCTCTAACTCCCCAATTTGGGCTACAACCAAAAGGAGGCTACAACCCCCTTTGCTCTCCAGATACAACCACCTATCCTTGCCCCATCCAACCGCCATGAAATATAAGTAGAATGATGGAATCACTGTCACATTATCACTGTGAGATATATTGTTGTAAACCTGTACCAATCAACCTACACCAAACAACCTGTAACAACCTGTAATCAACATGTACCAATAAACTGTAAAAAACATGTACCAATAACATGTGCCAACATGTACCATGCATCAACTTTTACCTCAACCTATACCATAAACAAGTGTATCAACCATGTGCCAAACCTATACAACAATCTGTACCATAAACAAATGCATCAACCATGCACCAAACTTGTACAAAAACCTATACCATCAACGAGTGCATCAACCATGCACCAAATATGTACCAATCATGCATCAAATACACATAAACTATGACTTATCAAGATGTACTAACATAATCAAATATACACCTCATGTATGTTCCAACTCATCAACTACTTATCTCAACCATGTATCCAACATGTACCTCAGCCAAAAGCCCTCATCAATTTCATCATCCAAATTTGATTTGTAGCTCTGTAATAGACCTGGTGTATATGATCAAATGCCTGCAAACCTTCCTTAAATTTGACAACAAGATACTAGAATTTTGATCAAACTTTACTTTAGTCTCACATGACTAATTTTGGATTAGTCAACAACCCTAACTTGAAATAATCATAACTATGTACCTGTAATGAATAAAGATCTTGTTGAATTCTGGCTTATTCTAGAGAACGAACTTGTAGAACATGCCCCACACATAATATTTGTTGTATGGATATGAAATTGGTAAAAAAAATACTAAATACTGTACTCTAAACAATACATTTGGTCTTACTGAATTTGAATCTTTTATGAAAAAGTTATGACATTTTTACTCAAAACACTTGTTTTAGACTAGTTTCAGGACTATCCACAAACCTTATTTTCCACGGAGTGTAACTCCAAAAATACAATGACCCATGAGCTAAAAATTTTATCACTACTACTTGGATATGTTTCCTCAATGGCCTCTCGATTTCACAGTCTGAATCATTCTAGAAAAAAATTTATTGCTAAAATGGTGAGATTAACTGTAAATAACATACCTTAGAAAACATCATCAAAATAATTTATCCCCCCTTGAATTTTGACCTTCTTTACTTCACCTTCCCTTTGAAATTCGCCTTAGATATCCTTTGGTTACCTCGTTCACTTGTAGATATTCAATATACTCAAGTGTGATTAAAAATAAGAGACCCTTTCCTTTTATTTATACTTTCATGTAGCTTCCTCAAGGGGTTACCTTCTAACCATCTTAACTCACTTTCCTTATTTTAGGGATAACCCACTTCTAACCACTTGTCCACTTAGAAATTTCTCCATTAACTTTATTATTTAAATAATTTATTTTGTATCCACTTTGACTTATAGTATACTCATCACTTCACTTTATTATTTAAATTACCTTCTAACCATCTTAACCCACTTTCCTTATTTTAGGGCTAACCCACTTCTAACCACTTGTCCACTTAGTAATTTCTCCATTAAATTTATTATTTATAATTTTGTTTGTATCCACTTTGAATTATAGTACACTCATCACTTCACTTTATTATTTAAATAATTTCTTATTTGCAACCACTTTGACTTCTTTGACATTTTAGGGCTTCTAGATGACTCATGAGGGTTCTCCAACTTCACATGGCCATAACTCTCTAACCGTGAGGAGTTATGTGACGTTCCACATACCACTGGAAATAGAATGACATGTACTATCCATATATAATAATATTTCTTGAAAATATATCAAAACCTATACCATTATCCATCAAAAAAACTTGGTTCTATTATCGAAAAATTTGCACTACCATAATTTGCTACTAGACTTTCTTCAAGGGTTGACATCAATGAAAACCGACCCAATTAATCAACAATATCCCCCTTTGGCATTGATGGAAACACTCTGATGAAGTACTGTATTCATATCACTCATTCTCCCCCTATGACCATCGCTCCCCTTCGAACGATGCCTCTGTGCTCTTTCTCCAAGAATTTACCTTTGCATCTAATAAATCTCTCACCCTTTGTCATCAATGGAAAATGTATCTTTCCATCCGGGACTGCTCCTCTTGACTGAACTCTTCCTAAAACTGATATCCCAACTTGAACTATCCTCTTTATGATGCTTCCTCATGTAAATATAAGACATATAAGATAATCATTCAAAAGCATTCATTTTGGAGTAGAAATTACTCCAAGTCTTTGGCGAAGATACTCAAAGGCTTCTCGTGGAAGCGGTTTTGTAAAGATGTCTGCCACTTGTTCTTTTGTGTCCACATATTCAACTCTGGTATTCTTCTATGTAGCCTATTCCCATAGAAAGTTATACTTTATTGGAATGTTGTTCATCTTGGAGTGCCTCAATAGGTTCTTTGAGATACTAATGGTGCTTGTATTATCACAAAAGATTGGAATGGGATAATCATACTCAACCTATATATTTATTAGAGTTTGTTTCATCCATAGAACCTGTGTACAACATGTTGTTGCTGCAATATACTTTGCTTCAGCTGTAGATAAATATATTGATTATTATTTCTTGATTAACCAAGATACTAAACACTCACCCAAGTAGAACGTTGCTCCACTAGTTATTTGTCGGTCATCAATGCAACCTTCCCAATCTGCATATGTGTAGGAAATAAGTGATAGATCCTTTCCTTTTGGATACCATAATCCAAACTATTTTGTTCCTTTGAGATATATGAAAATACTCTTCACTGCTAATACATGTGATTCCTTTGGTGTTGCTTGAAATCGTGTCACCTATCCAACTGCCTACATTACATCTGGTCTAGATGTTGTCACATATAGTAAGCTACCAATCATTGACTTGTATTTCCTTTGGTTTGTAAACTTTGAATCATCATCTTTTCTCAACTTGCAACTGGTTTGCATAGGAGTGGTAACTGGTTTGCAATCTTCCATTCTAAACCTCTTTAACATTTCTCTGATATACTTAGATTGAGAAATAAAAATTCCTTGGTTTGTTTGATGTATAGGAAGACCCAGAAAGAAGGATAATTCTCCAATTAATGACATTTCAAATTCATTCTGCATATCCTTTGAAAATTTCTCGCTTAACCTGTCATCGTTACTTTCAAAAATAATATTATCAACATAAACTTCAATTAATAAAATACTATCTTGAGTTACCTTGATGTAGAGGTTGATGTGTGCACTTCCTTTTCTAAACCCTGTCTGATGTAGATGCTTATCCAGTCTAGAGTACCATGCTCTAGGAGCCTGTTTTAGACCATACAAGGCCTTCTTCAATTTTCACACGTAATTTGCGTTCTCTGACAACTGAAATCCTTATGGTTGTTCATTGTAGACTTCTTCTTCAAGTTCCTCGTTCATAAAGGTTGATTTCACATCCATTTGATACACTTTAATATTCTTGGAGCATGCATAAGATAAGAGCAATCAGAGTACTTCCATTCTGGAAATTGGGGAAAATGTCTCTTCAAAGTTGATTTCTTCAACCTATGCGTATCCTTTACATACCAATCTAGCTTTTTTCCTTGTGACCTGTCCATATTCATTCAATTTATTTATGAAAACCCACTTTGTGCCAATCACATTATTATTCTTTGGTCTTGGAACCAATTCCCAAATGTCATTCTTCTCTATTTGATCTAATTCTTCATTCATGGCCTTATTCCAAAATTCATCCTTGTTGGCCTCTTCAAAACTGTTTGGCTCAATCGTAGATAACAGTTAGGTGTGTTTTTTCTGGTGAATGGATTCTTTTTCTATTCTCAACTCATGCATCCTTGTTTTCAATAATATGATCTGAAGGATGATTCTTCTGTACTCGTTTGCTAGGTGTCTTTGGAGTCACTTGTTGAACTTTCTCTTCTACTTCTATCTGATCCTCTTCATCTTCCCCTTCTACTTCTTCTTCATCTTCTGCTTATTCTTCATAAAGTTGTTCCATTGATTCATTTTATTCTTCCTTTAATTCTCATCCACCTGTTTCATCAATTGTTACATTGATTCTTTCAACAACTTTGTTCAACCTCAAATTGTAACACTTGTATGATTTCCTTGTACTTGAGTAACCAACAAGTACTCCTTTGTCCACACTACAATCAAACTTTCCCATTCTTCCATATTCTCTTTTGATGTAGCATTTGCCTCCAAATACTTTGAAGTGCTTCACATTTTATAGTCTTCCTTTCCATAGCTCGTAGGGAGTTTTGTCATTATTGTTTTTGATAATTAATCTGTTTTGAATGTGAACTGTTGTATGCACTGCATGTGTCCAAAAGATAATTTTCAATTTGGAATCCATTAGCATTGTTCGAGCTATTTACTGTGTAATTATCATCCATTATGATAATGTTCCTTTGTCTCTGAACCACTCTCTGAACCAATCTATGAATCCATGCTCTTGTCCACTGTCATATATTTGTCCAAACTTGCTAAGTGTTTTTACGAATCGATATCTATCCAAGAATCTACTGCACAACTGTCCATAATGCTGACCCATTTATCACTATACTATCATGAAGTCTTGATTAATCTATCAAACGATACTTCTGCTAACTGAATTCTCTAGATATGTCTTCTTAGACTCTGCAAGTTGCTTGAATAATGGTTCTTTGGTCTTTCACAACTATCATATAGACTCCCCCTCTCTAATATTCATATTACCTAGGAGTCTCGAAGACAGATGGCTCAGAAATATTCTTGCTCTGATGTGTATTCATCATCATTTTCATTGGTAGATTCATCATCTCTTTGAGATCTGACGTATTTCTCTCTGGCTGTGAATTCATCTTTCACTACAATGCCTAAAAGTACAATCTCTTGAACTCATTCCTTATTTACATTTCCTTATTTTCTTTCAGTTATTTTCCAAACCTTTCTGTATCTGACATCTTTCTTTTTCTCTGTAGAATTTTCTTCATCTCATTTTATTGTCATTATTGCGATCTTTGGGGCCTATTCTTTGTTCACCTGTTCTTTGTGTTTTCTTATCCATACTTTCTTATATTCTTTATTCTCTGCATCCTACCACTCCACATATCATACTTTAAACCATTCTGACCATTGAACAATGGTACTCTATTCTGAGAATAATACATGATCTCCTTCCAATGGTTAAATTGTTTCCTGAAGGAACTTGCTATGATACCAATTGTTGGATTACTGAGGGGGGGTGAATCAATAATAGAGAAATTTAACCCTGTTTAACCATAAAATGAAAGTGTTATATCAATGTAGCATTATCTGTTAGATTACTAAGAGGGGGGGTGAATCAATAATAGATCAATTTAATCATTTTTCAACAAAAAATGCAAGTGTTATATCAATATAGCATTATCATCGAATAGTTGTAGAGTAAATAAACAATGAACAAATGAGGAATCACATACATACATAGTACACCAGTTTTAGTCATAGATTAGAGGATCATAGATAGTCTTGTTACACATTTTATGTTGATGTTTGATGATTCTTACAGGGTTCTACATGATTGATGGTGAAATATTGGTTTTATTTGCGACATAATGACAGATGGATAATTCATGTTATATGTGGGTTTCGTTACCCTAAGCTCTAAATTCCATGTATGAATGGCTTCTATTCATTGTTATTACAATCTATTGGCACTATGACTTATTACATGTTACACCTTTACAAGACACATGTTACTCATAACAAGAGATAAAAGCAATATGGAATAAATCTAAGAGGAGCTATACTATACTATGTGCAAATGAAATTAAAAGGATTATTGTTAGTCCTAACTAGCAATGTTAGTGGCTATACAATTATTATTGAGTTATCCTTGGCACACTTGATATAGGTTATGGTATGTTTTGGAAATGTTTAATATGATATCGGGTGGCACATTTGGCAAGCAATGTATGTTAGTTTCAACGCATGGATTAATGGTTGGTTGGTTGTCATATGCTATGTAATTCAATGAAGGGAGGATGGAAGTAATGTGTAGTAAATTCACGTCACTCCATACCTCTCCCACCGGCCTTTACCCTAGCTTGTTTATTGTTCATTTGATTTTTGCTGTGGTTAAGCTCCGATATTCAGGCGTGGAAGGAACTGTTTGACCAAGCTCACATTTTTAAGGCCATTTGGTTACATGTATGCTTTTTTCTCCATCCATGAACTCACTCTATTTGTGAAATAAATTTTGGCTCAATGATGTATTAGTATGTGTTTTTCTTGACGCTGTAAACTGTGTAAACTCGTGGTGTTTCTTTGGAATGGTTGTTTGTGTTATTCTTTGCAAATGGAAAATTTGATGGTTGAAGTCAAAATTTCATTAATTGTTCTATGTGGAGAAAGCCGTGAAGGCTCTCTATTGTCTTTATGGGTTTTTGTTGGAGGGTTTCATTCCATATGTACTTGTTGGCCATCTCCTCATAGTCCTTGCAATCATAGCCTATCGTATTTGTTGTTATGGGGTTGCTGTGTAATTTTTGAACCACCTTTGGGTCACTTCATATCGTTCTCCACCTGGTCGTGGGATCATTTTATGTCATTGGTATCTGCACAGTTGGTTATGGTGGCTATTATTCCAAGAGGCTTGATTTAGGTTTGGTTGCTATTACCTTAAATCTATATTTATATCAGCACTATTCGACTTTTGGGGAAAACCACGAGGGTTATGCCCTGCATTTTCTTGGGGTTGTTTACAGGCCAGTAAGGAACCTCTCCTCCTCTATTCATAGTCTTTCCTACTTCAGGTAGAATTGTCACCCTATCATATGATTTAAGGGTTATAATGCAAGTGGTTGCACCTTGCTTGTCTCAAGGGTTTCTCACCTACTGTCGACAATGTCGACCTCCAGTCCCCCTGTGTTGGTTCAACTAAGAGAACCCTTGATTATTCAGAGCCCGATTTTGATTAATTGAACCAGTTACACCCTGTCGGATATTTTGTGACTGTCATGAGTTGGTGGAATAGTGTTGACAGTGGTTTTGATTATTGGTATATAGTCGCTACATTATTTATTATGATAGTTGAATCGATAACTTAGCTTGGTTTAATTGGTTGATTTGAGAAATGGAAATGGGCATATGGTCGCTACTTCCTTGTATTGTAACAACTCGATTGATAACTCAACATTGTTTTATGTTTTGATCGGGAGTAATTGGATATGTACAGTCACAAAAATGCTTCTTTGTGTTATGCGTTGGTTTATGTGTTCCCTACAACATGGTATAAGTTGAAATGATGGTCGTTGTTACTGTGTGTTTAAATCACCCGATCATGATTATTACAATGTAAAGTATTTATAGTTGTGGCTTGGCTATGCACTATGTATGATTTATGGATATCATGCATCGTATCTTTTTATTGCACCATCAAAGATGGGCACGAGATTTTTAGTAGTATGGTTTCATTGCAATTTAATTGTTAAATTGGTTGAAGGAATGGAATCAAGCACTTTTAAAGAGCTTGTCTCTGTGTTTGATTTGAGGAATTAATTTATGGACAATGGTTATTGTTTTTATGTTGAACAGAGTTGAAACAAATCACTGTGTGTTCATTGGAATGTTGTTTCAAATATAAAATGGAAGAAATGAGAGGAAACAAAATTCTTATACAGGATGTTTTGGAGGCATATTGATTTTGAGTATGATGACATTGTGTTAATTAAAAGGGTTGGATATTTAAATGTGGACAGTGAACAAGTGTTAACACACATTAATTGTTTAATTGATCACAATAATTGTTTAGTTGGTGTTGGATCTTTTGCATTAAATACAAAATTGTTTTATTTATTACTTAATTGATTTGATGAACAATATCCTCTCTTTTCCCCTACCATTATTTCACTTTTCGCTAATTAAAATTCCCCTCACCTTCCCATATTTACTATCCACTCCCCGTGCGTAAAATTTAATTACAGTTCATATAAGTATTGTGTTATGACAATTAAGGGATCACAGGGATGAATTACAGTGATATATTCTTTTGGTTTACGATACAATTGATTGTTTGTTGTCTATGAGAAGTAATGATGATTCTCATTTTAACATTTTTCTCTCAATGCAACCTCTCACATATCCCATAACCTTTGTTCACCCCTTGCTCATTGAAAACTATTAAGAAATTTGTATGGATTGGATTGCATGAGTTTGATATGTTGTTGAGCTAAATTTTATTTCATATTTTAAAAGAGTTTTCATGTATGGTTGTTAAAGAAACTATTTTCTAATCAATTATGCATACAGGAATGAGATTTTTTAGCAGAGGTAGCCATGGAAGAGGTAACCGAGGGAGATGTAATTGGAACAGGGGCCTTATATGGCCAAGATTCTCTATACACTTTGATGCAGACTCACAAGAGTTAGGCCATCTATTTCAAGCTGGGTTTTTAAACTAGATTGGGAAAGGAGTGGTCCAACCTAGGCTCGAAAGGCCTCCCTTCCAAGCCCCACAAGTCCCTGGTATCCACGTGCCTCCTCATGTCTCACTATAGCCTAAAGTTCCTGAGAATGATGGATGGCAAGAGATTGTCCACTCAACAATCTCCCAACATTGTGGCTGGCCTAACTTGTCTTTACCTACTCCCCCACCTATCAATCAAATTGTCTTAGTTTCCCCTATACACTCACCGGTTCAGTCTTCCCATGCAAGCAAAAGGTTGAAAAAAGATGTCCACCATTCCCTTGACAAAGGAAAAGCAATGGCTTCCCCTTCCTCACCCTCAAATGGCTCTGATAAATCCGTGTCCTCTCGCATGCATTTGAGATATGCTTGCTCTCATGAGATCAACGAGATTATGCCTAAAGTCTCCACACAACCTAAGGAAAATTTAGAGAGATCAAAATGTGACAACAACAATAAGGGAATGATTTCCTCCCAGAGTGGGAAATATGTATTTTAAGTTTTTTTAATTTATTAATTGTTGAGAATAGTTGACTTCTGAAATTTTGGACAACGCACTATTTTTGGATATATGGGTAATACATTTTGGAAATAATTTCAATTATCATTGAGATAAATTGTCAAATATGAATGTGATGATGGGATTCACAAGGAGAGATGTTTTATTTGTGCTATGATTGTGAAAATATAAAGGGAGTCACAAGGGGGCCCACCTACTAGTTATTATTTATTTAAAAACCCTTATTATGATTTATTATTTCACCCCCTAACTAAAAAGTTGGTTGAGTTTTAGTTAACTTAAATAAGGAAGTAGTTCAACTACTTCAACCAATTCTAATTTGCTTAAAGGAAAAAGTAAAGGGATGAACATGAGGAGAATAGAAGGAGAAGTAGACTAAGGTTTTCTCTTTGAGTTTTTGTTGAGATAATTCAATTTTCATTCATTCCTTAATTCATTAGAAGCCTAATTCTTTTTTATGATAGCAAGGTCCTATTGCAGACAACAAGATTCAGGGATGAATTACATCATTCAGACACTTGTTTTTTTATAGGTGTTGATCTATCTTTGATAGTCTGTGTAGAGTTGTCTAATTGTGAATTATATTTCATGACTGACAAAGGCTACTATGCAGAGTCAAGTGGGCAACAATCTGTGGCAAGTTGATCTAGCTTTTAAAGTTCAATTTTTTATTTTATGTCAGAATTCATTTTGTATGTTTCATTGGGGACGTCTAAGTTTGACTTTGGTCCAAAACCTCGTCGGGAAATTTTGTAAAGAGAATGATTCTTTGATGAATTGGAATGAAATAAAGGATTTATTTATGTCTCATATATTTTGATTATTGACTTGGTGTATTTAATTTTGTCTCTATATTTATTTCAGCATATGATATGTTCAAAAAATTACATAAATAATGATTTTTTGTAGCAAGATTTTATTTATCAAAAAATAACCTAAGCACTTGTAAACAATACTCGTGAATTAGGATATCAATTTTGATGGCTATAAACATAGGGTGATATTACCGTCTATCTTTCTTTAGCCAATAAAGATATGAAACTGTTTGAGTAAGATCATTTCATATCTTTTCCTCAACATTTGTTTGGAAACCATACTAGGGAGATCTTCAATATCTCTCTGGCTAATTTTTATTCTTGATTAGCATCAAATACATTTATTTTTTCGGATATTGATTCTTTGACTATTTTATTTCTTAATGATTGTGCCTGTTGCAAGGAATCCCAATATTGATCTAGGTCTTGAAGATTAGACCAACATTGCTTTGAATTTGTTCAACACCATTTTAGACACTACCAATACTCATGTTGAGCTTAATCATTCATGGGAATCAATTGAACAAGATATTAGTGCCCAAGAACATTGGGAAGATAGACGTAGATAGCCTAGAAATTAGCAGTAACCTTCTTGTTCCTCTAGTTTTGGCCTTACTTTTATGTCCTTAGACTCTCGTGTTTCTATAAGAAGAAGAGGCTTATCACCTGAAATTAATCCTATCGCCAAACTATGAAGAAGGAACATTGTGTTATCAACCCAACAAAGTTCTCTAAGGAGAACTTTTTCGGATTCATTCAGTTCATCTTTCTCTCCCTCACCTATAATACACAAGATGGCATCTAGTGGTGGCTCTAGTGGCACTAGAAGTGCTTCCTCCTCTCAATATTCAGCTTCGTCAAATATTGGTAGCTTATATATCCACCATATCCCTTTCCAATCTACCACAAATCCCACCAAAGCCATTAAAAAATATGGGATTTTTTAGTTTTAAGAAGACGCCACAACCACACCATGTCATGTGTCCTCTCTTCTTAACCTAACACCTGCTACTCATCCACTTCCTAAACTCAAATAGCATCTCCCTATTTTTTTGTGCAATAACATTGTCACTACAAACAAACACCTGGTGCCATTTTCTAATGCTTGTCACAACATAGGAGCCAATGACAACGATACTTGCATGCACTTATTCGTCAATTCCTTGGAAGGAAAGGCTACAACCAATTTCTTTGACCTTCTTCCTATGATTATATCTACTTGGGAGGAGTTAGTTTATTGGTTCAAGTCCACCTATGGGAAATCTAAAATCCTAGCTGAGCAGTTACGAGAGTACAATAACATCGCCTATAAGGATGGTGAAACCATCAAGTCCTTCAACTTGCATTTCACTAAGTTATACAATAAAATCCATGAACTCATTCAACCTCATAACCAAGCCACTTTCATGCATTACTATAATGCATTAACTTCTCCCTATCGCCATAGGATTGAGGAAAAATCCATTGATAACCTCGGTTCTTCTCTGCATACTTGTTTAGAGTATGAAGAATAGATCTAAAGAACAGGTCTTCCCCAGGGAGAATCAGTTAAATAGACATACATGTCTTCCTTCTCACAACTAGTACAAGATATGAATAATCGTATGATAGCATATGTGAGAAAAGGAGTTGTCTCCCCTCTTACCCCTAGAGCTTCATCCTCTTTTGCACCCCCCTTTAGAAATATGATTGAAAATAATTTTTAGCCTAAAGCTATCATGCCTCGAAGTTGGTGCAAATTTTTCGAGGAACACCATGAGGAAGCCACATGTGAGGTAAGGAAGAGAACCAGATATAATATATGTGGTAAAAGACTAGAAACTACCATCGTTTTCCTAGATTTTTCAGAGCCAAAAGATGTCATGATCATCAATACTAGGAACAAATCCTATGCTCCCAAAGGAAAATATGATCCTCCTCACAATTCTTTTAGCCCAATATCATCATCACTAGCTTCTATTGTTTAGGTTCCTAAGGTTCTTGACAATGAAGGAACAACTTCCCCTCTTCCCTCTTCCAAATACAATATTTTGAATCAGTTGGACAACACCAAAGAAGATGCCACCCTACTGGACATGGTTGTCGTCCTTGAACAAAAGAGGCATATAAAACAATTCATGGAAGGAAAATCTTCCATTGTAGAAAACCTCTCTGAAGAGGTGAATGAAGAGGATTCATCTATAAATAAAGTAGGTGTATATAACTTTAGATACCTTGTAAAAAATACCCCTTTTTATATTTCTGTAAATATTATGGATAAGATTATCCGTTGTTGCCTCATTGATGGCAGTTCGGGCCCAAGTGTGATGTCCAAGATTATTATGGAAGAGCTAGGCTTGTCTTGTACAAATGAAAAGGCCAGAAGCTTGGTCTCTTATAATAGTCTACAAAAAAAACCATAGGTGAGATTAAATATGTGACCTCAGTTTTGTGTGCACACCTTGAAATAAGGACAACCCTTAGCATTCAATTAATTGACATGCCAGTAAGCAATTACTCAACCATATTGGGAAGAGATTGGAAATCTTTGATGGGGGGATACCTCTCACTCGACGAGACACACTTATTCGTTCCTCAGAATGGAAAAAACATTATAGTCCTTAGAGAGGGAAGGATTTCACCTTACATAGAAAGTGTTCCACAAACTAATGTGAACTATATCGAAGAGGACCTAGGGGTGTATTCCATATTTGTTGAGGAAGATAATATCCCCTTGGAATAGATTGATTTATATGATGGTATGTGGCACATGCACTTCGATGGTTCATGCTCTAGTGAAGGTAATAGTGCTGGCATAATCTTGTACTCTCTTGTGGGGAAAATTCATAACTTTTCTTACAAGTTGGAGTTTTCTTGCAAAAATAATGTCACTGAATTTGAAGTTTTGTTATTAGGCATTTTAAATGCATATAATCTTGGTTGTGGTCACTTTTCAATTTTTGGAGATTCCGAGCTTGTTGTGAACCTTGTACGTAAGATATACTCTCCTAGCAATAAGTTGATGAACAAATATACCCAAACTATTTGGGCACTTATATCTAACTTATTATCTTTTAACATCACTCATGCTAATAGGGAATTGAACTCAATGGATGATCGATTAGCTCTTTTTCCAGCCTCTCCTAATCAACAACTTCTTCCACATAGACTTGCTTGTACTTTTCAATCTCTATATCATCCACATATCCCTGACAATATAGAATCTTGGTAGGTCTTCCCTAGCGATGAGATCATCTGTGCTTTCATTCAAAATGAACTCTATAATCCCAAGGAAATCATATCCATAGAATATAAAAATATTCCTAAAGGCTTGACTCCTCTAGAGAGTTCATTTTCATCGAGTGATGTAGGAAATAAAGAGAAATGAAAAGAAGAGGAGTCGAAAAGGAAGGTGGGTGAAACCATCTCCTTGAACATTAGGACACCTGAGTCTCCAAAGAATTTAAAATAGGTGCCCAATGTTCTGATGAAGAGAAAATGAAGTTTGTCGAGCTACTTGGTGAATTTCAAGATGTTTTTGCTTGGTATTATGAGGATCTTCATTGTTTTTATTCTGGTTTTATACAACATTCCATCCCCATCAAGGAAGACATAAAATCAATTAGGCAAAAACAAAGACCTATCAACCCTGCACTGAAAGCAACTATTTGAAAGGAGTTGGAAAAACTTTTGAAGGCTGGGATTATCTTTCCATTCAAGTATTCTGAATGGGTTTCCAATTTGGTTCATGTTAGGAAAATAACCGGTCCGATCAGATTATGCATTGATTTTCACACATTAAATTGAGTTAGTATAAAAGATCACTTTCTTCTCCCTAACATGGAAATGATTTTGCAGCAAGTCGCAGGGTCACAGATGATGTCCTTACTCGACGATTTTTTTGGTTACAATCAAATCAAGGTAAAAAGGGAAGATAAATATAAAACCAACTTTATCACTAATTTGGGTACTGTGACTTATGAAGGTATGCTTTCTGGCTTACCTAATGCAAGTACCACTTTTAAAAGACCTATACAAATAACTCTTGATGAATTGATAGGTGAAGTTGTTCATATATATCTTGATGATCTAATTATGTATGTTAAAGGGATGTTAATTACCTTAGAGTTTCAAGTGTTATGTATGGGTCCTTTCATGATTGATTTTTTCTTGGGTACTAACTCTTACATTCTAAAAGATTTACATGAGAAATTGTTTTCCTATAGCACTAACGATTCTCACTTGAAACATTACGTGGAACCAACTTGAAAAGTTTTAACGTTGTTTGGATTTTCTGTATATTAGTAGTCTGGTTCTGCTTTCATCTTCCCACTGTTTTTCATTTATTCTTTCTTCTTTTTTCTTTCCTTTTGATAAGATTCCTGCTACTTTTACAATTTTGTCTTTTTTATTTTTTGTTGTTTTAAATTTTGTAATCTTAATTTTGTCATGATTTTTATTGCTTTTTCATATTTTAGTTGATTTTGGTCAAGAACAAGATGTTGGATCAGTTCTGCCACAGTGACACTCCTGCAATATATTGTTAGTCAATAACAATCAAGCTTACATAGTTGTTATGATGTTCCCCCTAAAAACATAATTGAATTTGTTATCTGCTTTCACTGTTGTCTTATAATGAAATTGGTTATCTCTCGCTTTTGCTTTCCATTTCTTCATCCATTTGAGAATTTAAAAGAGCAAGTCCATAAAATTTTCTCCTTGAATTAAAGGGAGGTTCTGGTTGAATGATTATGCATAGAGGGATAAACCCCCTCATACTTAAAACTTTTCATGAATTATTGCCAAATTCCCAGTCATTTTTCCATTAATTCCACTCACTTCCCCCTGTTGCATAATCTTCCTAGTTATATCTCCTTGATATATTGTTCTTGGTCTGTGAAACCATGTGTTCCGAGTTCTTAATCTATTGGAAACAGATTTCGCTATGGAGTCGGCAGTTTGTTGGCGATAAAAATCACAACGAGGATTTCACCCACAAAGTATTGCTAAAAGCCTATTATTTATAAGCTAGTGATATATATAATACTAGTAGGGGGAACCCCCTTGTAGATTACAGGATCAGAGATAGTCTTGTTACACATTTTATGCTGATGTTTGATGATGCTTACAGGGTTCTACATGATTGATGGTGAAATATTGGTTTTGTTTGCAACATAATGGCAGATGGATAATTCATGTTATATGTGGGTTTCATTACCCTAAGCTCTAAATTCCATGTATGAATGGATTTTATTCACTGTTATTACAATGATTATGATGATGATTAACGTCCACTAAGACCTAATTCGTCTATCAGACCTTAAGAAGGTAAGTGATTACTTGTGATTCTTTAGAATTTTGTTTCTGTGCTTGAAAAGCATTAAGAGAATATCTCCAAGATCACCATACTGGCATGATGATTTATTACATGTTACACCTGCAAAAGACACATGTTAGTCAGAACAAAATATAAAATCAATATGGAATAAATCTAAGAGGAGCTATACTATGCTATGCTATACTACATGCAAATGAAATTAAACAGATTATTGTTAGTCCTAACTAGCAATGTTAGTGGTTATATGATTATTATTGTGTTATCCTTGGTGCACTTGATATACGTTATGGTATGTTTTGGAAATGGTTAATATGATATTGGGTGACACATTTGGCAAGCAATGTATGTTAGTTTCGATTCATGGATTAATGGTTGGTTGGTTGTCGTGTACTACGTAATTGAATGAAGGGAGGATGGAAGCAACATTTAGTAATTGAAAGTCACTCCATACCTCTCCCACTGGTCGTCGCCCTATCTTGGCTATTATTCATTTGATTTTTGTTGTGGTTAAGCTCCAATATTCATCTGTGGAAGGAACTGCTTGACCAAGCTCGTATTTTTAAGGCCATTTGGTTACAGTTATGTTTTTTTCGACATCCATGAACTCACTCTGTTTATGAAATAAATGTTGGATCGATGATGTATTGGTCTGTTTTTTTCTTGAGGCTAGAAACTATGTAAACTTGTGGTGTTTCTCTAGAATGGTTGTTTGTGTTATTCATGTAAATGGAAAATTTGATGGTTGAAGTCGAAATTTCATTAATTGTTCTATGTGGTGGAAGCCATGAAAGCTCTTTGTTATCTTTATGGGTTTTTTTTGGAGGGTTTTAGTCCATATGGACTTGTTGGCCGTCTCCTCATAGTCTGTGTAACCTTACCTAGTCGTATTTTTTGTTATGGGGTTGCTGTGTAATTTTTGAACCACCTTTGGGTCACTGCATATCGTTCTCCACCTAGTTGTGGGCTCGTTTTAGGTTATTGGTATCTACACAGTTGGTTATGGTGGCTATTATTCCAAGAGGCTTTCTTTAGGGTTGGTTTCTATTACATGAGCTTTTCATTTATATCATCATTATTTGGCTTTTGGGGAAAAACAAGAGGGTTATGCCCTACATGTTCTCGGGGTTGTTTATTGGCCAGTAAGGAAACTCTGCTCCTATGTTCATAGTCTCTCCTACATGAGGTCTAAATGTCACCCTATCATACAAGTTAAGGGTTATAGTGCATTTGGTTCTACCTTGCCTGTCTCAAGGGTTTATCACCTACTGTTGATAAGGTCGACCTATAGTCTCCTTGTGTTGGTTCCACCGAGCGAACCCTTGATTATTTAGAGCTCGATTTTGATTAATTGAACTAGTTACACCCTGTCGGGTATTTTTTGACTGTCATGAGTTGGTGGAATAGTGTTGACAGTGGTTTTTATTATTGGTATATAGTCGCTGCATTATTTATTATGATGGGTGAATCGATAGCTCAACATGGTTTAATTGGATGATTTCGTAAATGGAAATGGGCATACAACCGCTGCCTCCTTGTATTGTAACAACTGGATTAATAACTCAACATTGTTTTATGCTTTCATCGGTAGTAATTGGATATGTACAGTCACAAAAATGCTTCTTTTTGTTATGCATTGGTCTGTGTGTTTCCTACAACATGGTATAAGTTGAAATGATGGTTGTTGTTACTGTGTGTTTAAATCGTCCGATTAGGATTATTTCAATTTAAGTATTGATAGTTGTGGCTTGGTTGTGCACTGTGTATGATTTATGGATATCGTGCATCATATCTTTTTGTTGCACCATCAGAGATGGGAAAGAGATTTTTAGTAGTATGGTTTCATTGCAATTTAATTGTTAAATTGGTTGAAGGAATGGAATCAGGCACATTTTAAACATCTTGTGTTTATTTTTTATTTGAGGAATTAATTTATGGACAGTGGTTATTGATTTGATGTTGAACAATGTTGAAACAAATCGCTATGTTTTCATTGGAATTTTTTTTCAAATATAAAATGGAAGAAATGAGAGGAAACATAATTCTTATACAAGATGTTTGGGAGGCATATTGATTTTGAGTATGATGACACTGTGTTCATTAAGAGGGTTGAATATTTAAATGTGGATAGTGAACAAGTGTTAACACACAATAATTTTTTAATTGATCTCAGTAATTGTTTAGTTGGTGTTGGATCATTTGCATTAAATACATAATTTTTTTATGGATTACTTAATTGATTTTACGAACAATATCCACTCTTTTCCCCTACCATTATTTCAATTTTTTTCTAACTACAATTCCCCTCACCTTCCCATATTCACTATCAACTCCCTATTCCTAAAATTTAATTACAATTAATATAATTTATGTATTATGACAATTAAGGGATCACAGGGATGAATTAAAGTAATATGTTCTTTTGGTTTACGATACCGTTGATTGTTTGTTGTCTGTGAGCAGTAATCATGATCTTTTCCCCCTCATTTTAACATTTTTCTCTCAATACAACCCATCACATATCCCAAGACCTTTGTTCACCCCCTTCTCATTGACAACTATTAAACAATTTGTATGGATTGGATTGCATGAGTATGATATGTTTCTAAGCCAAATTTTATTTCATATTTTAAAAGAGTTTTCATGTATGGTTGTTAAAGAAACTATTTGCTAATCAATTATGCATATAGGAATGCATGTTTTCAGTAGAGGTAACCATGGAAGAGGTAAATGAGGGAGAGGTAATTGGAATAGGGGCCCTAGAAGGCCAAGATTCTCTATACACTTTGATGCAAACTCGCAAGAGTTAGGCCATCTATTTCAAGATGGGTTTTTAAATGGATTGGGAAAGGAGTGGTCCAACCTAGGCCCAAAATGCCTCCCTTCCAAGCCCCATAGGTCCCTGGTATCCTCGTACCTCATCATGTATCACTACATCCTAAAGTTCCCAAGAACGATGGATGGAAAGAGATTGTCCACCCGACAATCTCCCAACATCATGGCTGGCCTAATTTGTCTTTACCTGCTCCCACGCTTATCAATCAAATTTTCTAAGATGCCCCTGTCCACTGACCAGTTCAGTCTTCCCATGTAAGCAAAAGGTTGAAAATTGAGGCCCACCATGCCTTTGACAAAGGAAAAGCCATTGTTTCCCCTTCCTCACTGTCAAATGACTCTGATAAATCTGTGTCCTCTCGCATGCAATTGAGAGAAGATTGCTCTCAAGTGATCATCGAGATTAGGCCTAAAGGCTCCTCACAACCTAAGGAAAATTCATAGAGATCAAAAGGTGAAAATAACAATAAGGGAAGGATTGCCTCCCAGAATGGGAAATATGGATTTTAGGTTTTTATTTATTTATTAATTGTTGAGAATAATTGGCTTTTGAAATTTTGTACAACACACTATTTTTGGATATATGGGTAACATATTTTGGAAATAATTTCAATTATCATTGAGATAAATTGTCAAATATGAATGTGATGATGGGAGTCACAAGGAGGGATGTTTTAGTTGTGCTATGATTATTAAAAGCTAAAGGGAGTCACAAGGGGTCCTACCTACTATTTATTATTTATTTAAAAATCATTATTATGATTTATTACTTTCCCCCCTAACTAAAAGGTTGGATGAGTTTTAGTTAACTTAACTAAGGAAGTAGTTCAACTACTTCAACCAATTCTAATTTGCTTAAAGGAAAAATGAAAGGGAGGAACACGAGGAGAATAGAAGGAGAAGCATACTATGGTTTTCTCTTTGAGTTTTTGTTGAGATAATTCAATTTTCATTCATTCCTTAATTCATTAGAAGCCTAATTATTTTTTATGATAGCAGGGTCCTATTGTAGACAACAAGATTCAGGGATTAATTACATCATTCAGACACTTGTTTTTCATAGGTGTTGATCTATCTTTGATAGTCTGTGTAGAATTGTCTGTTTGTGAATTATATTTCATGACCGACAAAGGCTATTTTCTAGAGTCGAGTGGACAACAATCTTTGGAAAACTGATCCAATTTTTAGAGTTCAATTTTTGACTTTCTATCATAAGTCCCTTTGTATGTTTCATCAGGGACGTCTCAGTTTGACTTTGGTCCAAAACTTCCTCAGGATATTTTGTAAAGAGAACGATTCTTTGATGAATTAGAATGAAATAAATGATTGCTTTATGTATCATATATTTTGATTATTGACTTGGTCTCTTTACTTCTGTCTCTATATTTATTTCAACATCTGATATGTTAAAAAAATTACATAAATAATGATTTTTTCAGCAAGCTTTTATTTATAAAAAAATAGCCTAAGCACTTATAAACAATACTTGTGAATTAGGATATCAATTTTGATGGCTATAAACATAGGGTGATATTCTTTTCTATCTTTCTTTAGCCAAGGAAGATCTGAAAATGTTTGAGTAACATCATTTCATATCTTTTCCTCAACATATATCATAATCCAAACTCTTATGTTCCTTTGAGATATCTGAAAATCCTTTTCACTACTAATACATGTGACTCCTTTGGTGCTTCTTGAAATCATGCCACCTGTCCAACTACCTCCATTACATCCGGTCTGGATGTTGTCACATATAGTAAGCTACCAATCATTGACTTGTATTGCCTTTGGTCTATAAACTTTGAATCATCATGTTTTCTCAACTTGCAACTGGTTTGCATATGAGTGGTAACTAGTTTGCAATCTTCCATTCCTAACCTCTTTAGCATTTCTCTGATATACTTAGTTTGAGAAATAAAAATTCCTTGGTTGCTTTGACATATCTTTATGTAGATATTGTTGTCTGCGCTTCCTTTCCATAGTTCGTGGGGAGTTTTTTCATTGTTGTTTATGATCTTTACTCTGTTTTGAAAGTGAATTGTTGTATGCACTACATGTGTCCAAAAAATGTCTTTCAATTTGGAATCCATTAGCATTGTTTGAGAAATTTCCTATGTAATTATCATCCATTATGATAACATTATTTTGTCTCTAAACCAATATAGGAATCCATTCTCTCGTCCACTGTCATATATTTGTCTAAAGCTACTAATTATTCTTATGAATCCATCTCTGTCCATAATATCCAAGACTCTACTTGTGCAACTGTCCATAATGTTGGCCCATTTATCACTATACTGTCATGAAGTCTTGAATAATCTATCAAAATGTACTTCTGCTAACTGATTGTTCTGGATCTGTCTTCTCAAACTCTGCAAGCTGCTTGAAGGATGGTTCTTTGGTCTGTCACAACTATCACATAGACTCCCCTTGTCTAATATCTATATTACCTGAGAGAGTCTAAATTGGATAGCTCAAAAAAGTTCCTTCTCTAACGTGTATTCGTCATCATATTCATTGGTAGATTCATCATCATCTTCATTGGTAGATTTATCATCTCTTTGAGCTCTGTCTTCTTTCTTTCTGTCTATGGATTCATCTTTTACTATAATGACTGAAATTACAATCTCTTGAACCTGTTCCTTATTTACCTATCATTCTTTTCTTTCAGTTATTTTCCAAACCTTTATGTATCTGACATCTTTCTTTTTCTCTGTAGAATTTTCTTCATCTTGTTTTATTTCCAATCTTGCGATCTCTGGGACCTGGTATTTGTTCACCTATTCTTCATTTTTTCTTATCCACACTTTCTTACATTTGATATCAGTGTTCTCTTTCATGGGAGTATCGATCATGCTTCTAAAATCATGAGCTATGTGTCCATAGTTATGCATTTGTAAGATTCAGTGTTACGTGGGGCCACAGGCATTTATTGCTTGAACATTTATTTTATAATCCCTACAATCTACAACCTTATGTCCAAATTTAGTACAATAAAAACAATGACCATAAAATAAATTTGCATACCTAGGAGTGAACGATCTTCTTTGTGGTGTAGTCCCTCTGAATTTCTGCCCTGGCTGATCATGATCATGATTGAAGATTATTTATGGCTTGAACATGGATGGTCTTCTTGAAGATGTATTTTTATTAGTTTTCTTAGATTCTGGTTGACCATTATTCCTTCCTTTGAGTACTTTTGCATAACTCTTTATATTTTCTTCATTCTTCTTTTCTAGCAAGGTAGAGTGGTTCCCTTAATTCTATACAACTGATGTGGATGTTTCTGTCTCTTCAACATTCTTGTTGAGCTTGATGATTTTGACTCTTAGTGTGACAACTTCTTCATGATTCTCAACCTCTTCTTCTTTCTTCATTATCTGAGACTTCGTGACCTCTTCTATTATCTTTGCTTCTTCAAGTTGGATTTTCAATGTAATTATTTCTTCTTTCAGTCTTCTCTCTTGTTGACCAAACTCTTCCTCAAGTTGGTTTAAGTCATTGTTTCTTTCCTTGAGATGATCCATCAATATATTTTCTCTCTTTTTTGCTTCTTCCTTTTGTGCTTCTATGTTGGCTTCTAAACATTTATTTTGATATTATAGAGTTTCTTCAATTCTTTCGACCTCTTCTAGTTGAGCTCTTAAATTATTGATGGCCTACTGATCTTTTTCGGAACCTTGAACACTTTCTTTTTGCTTCATCAATTATTTCCTAGATGACTTGTTTTATTCTCTTTCTTTCTTTAGATATTTAATTGCACTGATCAATTTTTCTTTGTAATCAACTTCTGCTTCTTCATACTCTTCCTCTTCTGAATCTATCTGACATGATGAGAATCTTTGTTCTTGTTCTATTCTGCATCTTCTTTGGCATTTTTTGAAGCTGCAATGGGTGAAGAATATATGTCATGTAACTTATCCCAAAGTTCTTTGGCTTATGAACATTTACCAACCTTTTCTCTTACCAGATTAGGTAATTCTTCCCAAATGAAATCCATTGCTATTTTGTTATTCTTCTTAAATTCCTTCTTGGCTGCAAACTTTTCCATTTTTGTACTATCATATCCTGTAACAACCGATAGCCAAATATAATGTCCATGTTCCTGTAAAAATACTTCCGTCCTTCTACTCCACATCTCATACTTAAAACCATTATGACCATTAAACATTGGTACTCCATTCTTAGAATAATCCATGATCTCCTTCCAGTGGTTAAATTGTTTTATGAAGGAACCGACTTTGATACCAATTGATGGGTTACTGATAGGGGGGGTGAATCAGTAATAGAGAAATTTAATCCATTTTCACCATAAAATGCAAGTGTTATATCAATGTATCGTTATCATCCAATAGTTGTAGGGCAAATAAACAATGAAAAAATGAGCAATCACACACATACACAATACACCAGTGTTTTGTGTGGAAACCCAAAGTGGGAGAAAACCATAGAATGATTTTTATTATATGTCTTTAAGAACTACATTCATTGGAAGAACCAACTTCCTTTGTTTTCCAGCTGAAACTAGAAGGAGGCTCCAACCCCCTAATTTCTCAGGCTACAACCTGAAGGAAGATCCAACTCCCCATTTCTCTGGATATAGCTAGAAGTAGGGTACAACCCCCTATGTTCTCCAACTACAACCGAAAGGTGGCTACAACCACCTGTCCTTGCCCCGTCCAACCACCATGACATATAAGTAGAATGATGGAACCACTGTCACACTATCACTGTGAGATATAATGTTGTAAACTTGTACCAATCAACCTACACCAAATAGCTTGTACTAATAACCTGAACCATCCATCAACCATGCATCAACCTGTACCTCAACTGATAATCAACTTGTACCATAAAAAAGTGCATCAACCATGCACCAACATGTACCAAACAACCCGTAGTCAACCTGCACCATAAACAAGTGCATCAACCATGCACCAACCTGTACCTCAACCTGTACCATGAACAAGTGCATCAACCATGCACCAAACCTGTACAAATAACATGTCACAACAACCTATCCAAACAACCTATCACAACAACCTGTCTCATC
>ML779379.1:1902075-1920906 GCA_009831015.1 Picea engelmannii
TATGTGCCAACTCATCAACTACTTGTCTCAACCATGTACATAACATGTACCTCAACCAAAATCCCTCATCAATTTCATCATACAAATCTGATTTTTAACTCTGTAGCAAACCTGGTGTATATGATCACATACCTGCAAAACTTCCTTAACTTTAGCAACAAGAGAGTAGCATTTTCATCAAAGTTTTCTTTAGTCTCACATGACTAGTTTTGGATTAATAAATAACCCTAACTTGAAATAATCATAAATATGTCCCTATAATGAATAAAGATATGAAAATAATACACAATGTTTTTTAGTTTGTTTTATGCAATTCCTCTAGGTGTTACTAGTTGGAACCTCTCAGAAAAGGAGTTATAGAAAAAAAGGCATACCTTGTTGAATTCTGGCTTATTCTAGAGAGCAAACTTGTAGAGCATGCCCTGCACAAAATATTTGTTGTATAGATCTGAATTTTTTACAAAGAATACTACAGACTGTATTCTAACCAACACATTTGGTATTACTGAATTTGGATCTGTTATGAAGAATTTATGACGTTGTTACCCAAAACACCTGTTTTAGACTAGTTTCAGTACTAGCCACAAACCCTATATTCCACAGAGTTTAACTCCAAAAATACAACAAACCACAAGATGAAATTTGTACCACAACTACTTGGATATGTTTTCTCAATGGCCTAGAAATTTCACGGTTTGAATCATTCTAGAAAAAATGTTATTGTGAAAATGGTGAGATGGCCTATAAATAACACACCTTAGTAAGCATCATGAAAATAATTTATCCTCCCTTCAATTTCAGCCTTCTTTACTTAACCTTATCTCTGAAATTCATCTTAGATATCCTTTGTTTACCTCATTCACCTATAGATATTCAATATTCTCAAGTATGATCTAAAATGAGAGAGACTTGCCTCTTATTTATACTTTCATGTATCTTCCTCAAGGGGTTACCTTTTAACCATCTTAACCCACTTTCCTTATTTTAGGGTTAACCAACTTTTAACCACCTGTCCAATTAGTAATTTATCCATTAACTTTATTATTTAAATAACTTATTTTGTTATCCACTTTGACTTATAGTACACTCATCACTTCACTTCACCTCAAGGGGTTACCTTCTAACCATCTTAAACCACTTTCCTTATTTTAGGGCTAACCCACTTCTAACCACTTGTAAACTTAGTAATTTATCCATTAAATTTATTATTTAAATAATTTCTTTTGTATTCACTTTGAATTATAGTACACTCATCACTTCACTTTATTATTTACCTTCTAAAATTCTCTTAAACTACTTTGACTACTTTGACCTTTTGGGGCTTCTAGATGACTCATGAGGGTTCTCTAAATTCGTAAGGCCATAACTCTCAAACCGTGAGGAGTTATGTGACATTCCACATACCACCAAAAATAGAATGAAATGTACTATCCCTCTAGAATAGTCTTACCTACAAATATATCAAAACTCATACCATTATACATCAAACAAACTTGGGTCCATTACCTAAACCTGGGTTCTCCAACTTCACATGGCCATAACTCTCTAACCATGAGGAGTTATGTGATGTTCCAAATACCACCATAAATGGAATGACATGTAATACTCATATAGAATAGTCTTACCTTAAAGTATATTAAAAATAATACGATTATACATCAAACAAACTTGGATCCATTGCCCAAACCTTGGTGCTACTGAAATTTGCTACCAGACTTTCTCCAAGTGTTGACATCAATCACTAAGGGTTGACATCAATCGACAATATCACTCTCCAATGGTTGAAATCAATGAAAACCAAAAATCCATACCAATTTTCCATCAACCTAAGCCAACTATATGACATTATCATCCAATAGTTGCAGAGTAAATAAACAATGAACAAATGAACAATCATACACATACACAGTACAGCAGTGTTTTCACGTGGAAACCCAAAGTGGGAGAAAACCATAGATTTTTTTTCTTATATGTCTTTAAGAATTACATTCATTGGAAGCACCAAATTCCTTTGTTTTTCGTCTGCAACTGGAAGGAGGCTCCAACCCCCTAGTTTCTCAGGATACAACCTGAGTGAATATCCAACTCCCCAATTCTCTGGCTACATCTAAAAGGAGGCTAAAACCCCCTTTGTTCTCTGGCTACAACTAGAAGGTGGTTACAACCACCTGTCCTTCCCCCATCCAACCATCCTAAAATATAAGTATAATGATGGAAACACTGTCACACTATCACTGTGAGATATACTGCTGTAAACCTGTGGAAATCAACCTGCACCAAACAACCTGTAACAACCTATACCAAACAACCTGTAATCAACCTGTACCAATAACCTGTAAACAACCTGTACCAATAACCTGTGCCAACATGTACCATGCTTAAAACTGTACCTCAACCTGTACCATAAAAAATTTCATCAACTATGCACCAAAAATGTACAACAACCTGTACCATAAACAAGTGTATCAACCATGCACTAAACCTATACAACAACCTATACCATCAATGAGTGCATCAACCATGCACCAAATATGTACCAATCATGCATCAAATACACATAAAGTATGACTCATAAATTTTTACCAATATCATCAAATATACACCTCATGTTTGTGTCAACTCATCAACTACTTGTCTCAACCATGTAACCAACATGTACCTCAACCAAAATCCCTCATCAATTTGATCATCCAAATTTGATTTGTAACTCTGTAATAGACCTGGTGTATATTATCATAAGCCTGCAAACCTTCCTTAACTTTGACAACAAGCGACTATCATTTTCATCAAACTTTAATTTAGTCTCAAATGACTAATTTTGGATTATTCAATAACCCTAACTTGAAATAATCATAACTATGTACCTGTAATGAATAAAGATCTTGTTGACTTCTAGCTTATTCTAGAGAGAGAACTTGTAGAGTGTTCCCTTCACAGAATATTTGTTCTATGGATCTGAAAATGGTACAAAAAATAATATAGACTGTACTCTAATCAATACATTTAGTCTTACTGAATTTCAATTTGTTATGATGAAGTTGTGACATTTTAACCCAAAACACCTATTTTAGACTAGTTTAAGGGCTAGCCACAAACCCTATATTCCACGGAGTGTAACTCCAAAAATACAACGACCCACAAGCTGAAATTTTTATCAAAGATACTTGGATATGTTTCCTCAATGGCCTCCCAATGTCATGGTATGACTCATTCTAGAAAAAAGTTATTGCGAAAATGGTGAGATGACCTGTAAATAACATAGCTTAGAAAGCATCATCAAAAGAATTTATCCCCCCTTGAATTTCATACTTCTTTACTTCACCTTCTCTATGAAATTCACCTTAGATATCCTTTGGTTACCTCAATCACTTGTAGATATTCATTATTCTCAAGTGTGATTAAAAATTAGAGACCCTTGCCTATTATTTATACTTTCATGTAGCTTCCTTAAGGGGTTACCTTCTAACCATCTTAACCCACTTTCCTTATTTTAGGTCTAACCCACTTCTAACCACTTGTCCACTTAGTAATTTATCCATTAAATTTATTATTTAAATAATTTCTTTTGTATCCACTTCGACTTATAGTACACTCATCACTTCACTTTATTATTTAAATTACCTTCTAACCATCTTAACCCACTTTCCTTATTTTAGGGCTATCCCACTTCTAACCACTTGTCCACTTAGTAATTTCTCCATTAACTTTATTCTTTAAATAATTTATTTTGTATCCAATTTTACTTATAGTACACTCATCACTTCACTTTATTATTTAAATAATTTCTTCTTTGCAACCACTTTGACTACTTTGACCTTTTGGGGATTCTAGATGACTCATGAGGGTTCTCCAACTTCACATGGTCATAACTCTCTAACCGTGAGGAGTTATGTGATGTTCCACATACCACTAGAAACAGCATGACATGTACTATGTATCTAGAATAGTATTTCCTACAAATATATAAAAACGCATACCATTATCCATAAAAAAACTTGTTTCCATTACCCAAACCTTTATGCTACCAAAATTTTCTACCGAACTTTCTTCAAGGGTTGACATCAATGAAAACCAACCAAATTAATTAACTCCCATTAGAGGAAACAATAAGTCCGATAAGGGAACCAAAGTTGAAGTCTGATTTCACGACAAAATATTTTTTCAAAATGATATATACCACATTTTTTTGGAAAACATAGTTAAAAAGGTTTATATCAAAAAAGTAAAAGTACATAGTTTTGATTATGAATGACGAGATATAGAATCCTACGCAAAGATTTAAATTTTTTCATAAATAATTATGGACCCAAAACATAATAAATCTTGACCATTTATCTCCATATATCAATGGTTAGATCAAAGATGGAGGTCTGAGACTTGGTGGGCCAACTCAACCACATTAGAGCCATGATAACAAACTCATCAGTGTCATGTGTCTAATCAGATGAGTGCTACATCAGAGGGAGTCCACGATAGTGAAATAACAAGTAGATATGTATATGCCACGTATAGTACCATGTATCAAGACACATGTCAATTCCATGTCATCTAGTACAGAAGAAGACATCCACATGACATCACCTCATATCTAACATTATTAAAAAATATCTAGGAAAATGACTAAGTATCAAAGCATCATGGATATAGTGAGAACAACAAAGAATCAAGAATATGTCAAGAAATGAGCTCAAACTTTTAGACCTGCAAAGATCTTGAGAAATGGCTAAGTACCAAAAATCAGTTGGATTAAGATGAAGAATGAGGCAAGTGTTGCAGATCCGTCGCCCGTGGTAAGAAGTTGAAAAAGTGTCAAAATAAAGCAGGGATAATGAGCACAATGGAGATTCAAGAATATGGAAAGAAATGAGTATGAACCCGCAGAAGGATATCGAAAAATCGACTAAGTTTCAAGGATCAGTTGGATGGATGAGGTCATGAATAAGAGAAGAATGGAAATGTATCCTTGACCCATGGTAGGAGTTTGAAAATCGACTAAGTGTCAAGAATCTATTGGATAGCCCAGGAGGTCACCACTTGTCACAATATCGAAAATCTTAGGATTTTTCCACGTGTCACAGTTTCAATGGCCCTGAGGGTGAGAGATCTAACAACTCATAATGTATCCTAGAATCATGGTGAAATACTTAGAAATTTTTCTAGGTATGCGTGAAAAGTTGCAAAAGAATGAAAATATATGGCTTAGACCCACGAAGAACTACTTGGAAATGTGTCTAATTATAGGTGGAAAAAGAGTACGGCAAAACTTGAGGGAATAATTTGGAGGTCATCGAAATGTGAAATAAATAAGAAATGTTCTTTGAACTTGCGGTGAATCCATCAAAATGATATCAATGGATGAGATCTAATTGAGAATAAGATCGAACAAAGAATGTGAATTTCAATTTCATGGTGTTCCCAATATATTAAGAAAAGATATACAGACATGATCAAAGCATCGAAAGATTGGATGACTACTGAATGTTGAAGTTCGGTTGCTTATTTTGAAGGGAAAATAATATATCAATGACCATGATTGATTTGAGGGATTGCATCTGATGATTGTTGAGTGTTGAATTCTGCACTGTAGTTTGAGAGAATATCACACACAAAATCAAAGGGGATCTATGTCGGTTTCGAATGATTTTTCATAGCCCATTTTTTAGAATATCTGGAGGCAAATCGATGGACATACATTTTTATGTGGAAAAAATCTTGAGGACATGAAGTGTATAAATAATGATGCTATGTTTTTTTTTAGTTTGAAGTGTGTGTATGAGAGAGAAGTGGGTTGTGTGAAGAGAATCTCTGAAGCTTCGAAGCTCGAGGATTCCATAGAATGAAAAGAAGATAATCTAAGGGAAGAAGGGTGGTGCAAGGGAGAGGATCGGTGCCCTCATTTTCTTATTAGGTTGGTGCCTAGTATATTGGTGGCTACAGACTGTAAGTGGGTGATTACTGTGAGGATTGTTTTCCTCATATTCGTCACAAGTTGGTGCTTACAGTGAGGATTGGTTTCCTCATTTTATAAATAGGTGGGTACAAGTCAGATTGAATTGTAAGTGGGTTTTTACTGCAGGGATTGTTGTCCCTCACAAGTTGGAGCCTAAAAATAATGTAATTCTTGTTTAAATATAAGAATTTTTTTATAGTTTTCTCCCTTTTTGGGTTTCTACGTAAAATATTTGTGTTTTGTGACTTTGTGTTGATATCAATTGACATGGTTAACTCTCTACATTTCCTATGTTTAATTATGTGATGACTAGTTAAATGGTAATGAGAAAAATGTGGTTAATTTTTTCCAATAATGATTCATTCCCCCCCTCTCAGTATTGGTGTATATTCTAACAATTGGTATCAGAGAGAGGTTCCTTGAAAAACAATCTAACCATTGGAAGGTGAATCCCTACAACATGAATGGATAAACATGAAGTATTTTCGGCAAACAAAGCTCCATTATTTGATGAATCAAATTATGCTTTATGGAACTTAAAAATGAAAACCTATATGATGTCACTTGGGTTTGACATTTGGAGTGTAGTTGAGAATGGCTACATTGCCCCAAAAAATCCATCGATTCATATAGATGGAAAGAGGCTCTGTAATAATAATTCTAGGGCCAAGAACACAATTCTATGCGGCATGGAAGAATCAATATTTGTCGATTTCATGCATTGTCATTCATCAAAAGAGGTATGGGACAAATTATAGAAAATATATGAAGGGGATGATAAGTTCAATAAGGAAAACTTCCAAATCCATAGAGGACAATTTGAGACCCTTATGATGAATGAAGAAGAGAGTATTGAAACCTATTTTCTTTGTATAGATGAGATTGTCAACACTATCATAGGATTGGGTGAAGAAATTGAAGAAACCATCATTGTGAAAAAAATTATTATATCACTTCCCTCAAGATTTAATCCCAATATATATACCATTGAAGAATTAACAGACCTATACAAGATGACAATGGATGAGCTGCATAGAATCATAATTGCATAAAATGAGGATAGAATAGGATAATCCAACAAAACCATAAAGGAAGGAATCAACATTCAAGGAATTAAATAAGATAAATACATAAGAATACAAGATGGATGAAAAATTAGACAGTGAATCAAATGCAAAAAAAAGATAATTTTTTTAGAAACCTGAAGAGGAGGAAATGTAAATACAAAGGTAATCTTCCATACAAATGCTTCAATTGTGGAGAAGTATGACACTTTGGTAATAAATTTCCTTATGCAAAGAATGGAAACAATAATGTGAAAGAATATTGTAGTTTAAAAAGATACAGGAAGGATAAGATTGAAAAGAAGAAAAAGTTCTATAGACAAAAGAAGAATCTATATACCAATGAAGACAACAACTCGTTTGATGATAGTGAGAGTGAAACAAAAGAAATTCTCTTTATGGGTGTACAAACAAAAAATGATGTCCTAAAAAATGGAAATGAAGACATAACAGAAGAATAAGACTCCAATATTGATGCATAAGTAGATCTTGAAGGATAGCTCATAAATGATCAAAATGAAAGAGAGGAACTAAAGAACAGGAAAGGGATACTAAAGGAGAAACTGAAGAAGTACATAAAATAAATTCTTGGTTCAAAATAAATATTTGATGAAATTGAAAATATCATCATCATCTTCAAAACAAAAGTATAAGAAGCAAAAAGAATTGAATAAATCTTAAGAGCTCAGCTAAAAGAAAAAGAATATAGTTGCAGCTATCTAGAATATGAAATAGTATATCTAAGAAAGGAGTTGGAAAAATCACATACCAACATGAGATTCGAAAAGAGCTCCACACTCTTGGATTAAACCCCGAATCATCAAAGATCACTATTGGACAAGACTGGTCTTGGGTACAATGAAAAGAAGAAGGATGATAATGAAGAAGCCTCAACCTCTTCAAAATAGACAAGTGAATAAAGGACCAAGAGTTATGCTGATATAATCAAGAACTCTACCAAGGTTGAAGAAAACAAGAAGGAAGATCAATATGTTCCATAGAAGAAAAATCTTCCTCCCAAGGACATATTTGAGAAGCAGATACTAAAATTATTTCTTTGGCTATTGTTGCTCATGCAATGGTTTTGGTCATAAGGAAATAGATTGTAGAACAAATGTAAGAGATCGTTATACGAGGAATTACAATAAAGATACCCAAGGATTCTCAAGGAGAAATTACAACTCATTCTCCCCTTTGCTGAAATATAAGATCATATGTTATAATATTTTGGGAATTTAGCAAAATTCTACAAATAATTTCAGAAAAGATCAGAAAGAGGAAGCCCCAAAAACCATGAAAATAAATTAGGAACAAAGGAAGAAAAATATATTTTCTTTCAAGTTGCACTTCATGCACAAAAGAATTAGGATAAGTGGGTCATTGACAGTGGGTGATCTATCCACATGATAGGATATAGAAAAATTTTTATTACCTTGAAGAAGAATGAATGTTGTGTTACGTTTGGAGATAATGAGAATTCAAAGATAGTTGGAAAAGACACTCTCAGTATTGAAAATGGAAGAGCTAAAGTTGAAAAGGTTCTTTGTGTTGAAAAATTTAAACATAATCTTCTTAGTGTGAGCCATTGTGAGCCAGATGTGTGACCAAGGACACACACTCAATTTTGGCTCCTGAGAATGTGATATTAGAAAAGAAAATCCATGCAAGCTGGTTGCAGAGGAAATAAGGAACCCAAACTATGTATATGTCCTCGATGAAATTAATGGATAAAATTCTTCATGGGGTATATATATGAAATTTGGGTGTGTCATAAAAGAATGGGCCATATGAACTTTAAAAACTTGGTAAAAATTAGTACTAAACAAGCAGTAAGAGATATGTGAAAGATCCAAGCCATTGGAACTTGTGCATACATATCTTTATGGAACAACACGAACAAAAATTCCGCAAGAAGAAATCCATTTTATGTTTCTCATTGATGACTATATAGGAACAACTTGGGTTCCCTTTCTCAAAAATAAATCTTAGGCATTTAAAAAGTTCAAAGAATTCAAAGCTTTAGTTGAGAATGATAATGGTTTAAAAATCAAATGCTTAAGGTCATATAAAGTAGGTCAATTAAAATCCAATGAATTTGAAGAATTCTATGAGACCCATGGAATAAAATGGCAGTATTAAGCAGGAAGAAATCCTCAACAAAATGGAGTAGTTGAAAGGAAAAACATACATGTAAAATAAAACACCAAGACAATGTTAAATGAAGTAAAACTATCATACAATTTTTGGAGAGAAGCAGTTTAGACAATTGTCTACATTCTAAACAGAGGGACAATTAGAGTCAACAATGACAAGACACCCTATGAATTATGAAAAGGTTGACCAACATCTATCAAACACTTCAAAATATTTGGAAGCAAGTGTTTCATCAAAAAAGATGATGAGGATCTAGGAAAGTTTGACTCAAGAGCAGATGAAAGAATTTTTCTTGGATATTCATCAAGAAGAAAATCCTATAGATGTTACAAAAAAATACTACAGAATATTATTGAAAGTGTTAATTTCATAATAGATGAAGAACTACCACACAAGAACAAATTGGAAGTATAACAAGTGGACTACAACAAAGAATAAGATGAATCATATGAAGAATAAGAACACAAAATTGAATAAGAAGAAGAAGAAGAAGAATAAACATAACACCAAGATACACAAACACCATCCAGGTTTGTGCAGAAAAATCATCTTGAACATTTAATTCTTGGTGATAAAAATGCTCAGACTCAAACTAGGAGAAAAATGACAAGCAATTACGAATAGGGAAATATCTCTTTACTATCCAAAATAGAGCCTAAATTATTTGCAGAAACCAATAATGATCAACATTGGATAAATTCTATGGAAGAAGAGTTAAACAAAATTGAGAAAAAACAGACATGGGAACTTTTCCCAAGACCCAATGATAAAAATGTGATTGGTAAAAAGTGGGTATTCAAAAATAAGCTAAATGAATATGCAAGAGTTGTAATAAATAAATCAAGACCGGTCTGTAAAGGGTATGCTAAGTAGAAGGTATTGAATTTGAACAAAACTTTTCTCCTGCTGCAAGACTAGAATCCATTATAATGTTTTTGGCATTTTCAAGCTTCAATAATTTTAAGGCGTATCATATGGATGTCAATTCAACATTCTTAAATGAAGATTTAGAGGAAGAAGTGTACATTGAATAGCCTGAAGGATTATTAATGTTAGAAAATGAAGATTAAGTTTGCAGATTGAAGAAATAACTTTATGGATTAAAGCAAGATCCCATAGCATGGTACTCAAGACTTGACAAGTACTTGTAGCAGCAAGGTTTTTGTTGGAATATTGAGAGAGGGTGGGGGGGCGGGGGGTGGGGGGGGTGAATCAATATGATCACTTTTATTACTTTTAACCACAATGTATATTCTTCAACAATGTTCAAAAATTTATCCTTAGCATTCAATATATATCATTAATAGTATAATAATAAGAAATATCACATCAAATGCACAATACACCATAATTTACGTGGAAACCTAAATGGGAGAAAACCACATAATTCATTTATTATATGTCAAACGAATAAATTCATTGGAAGCACCAACTTCTCAATTTTCCAACTGCAATTGGAAGGATGATACGACCCCCTGTTCTCAAACTCCAACCCGAAGGAAGATACAACTCCCTGAATTCTATGGATCCAAACAGAAGGAGGCTACAACCCCATGATTTCTCCAGCACCAAATGAAAGGTGGCTACAATCACCTATCCTTTCCCCCTCTTACTACCCTGAAATATAAGTGTAGACCAACTATCACTACCACTGTCACTGCACTGACACAATCAACCTATCACTTTCTCTGTCACTCAACCTGTCACAGTCTCATCATTAATCAACTAGATCCTATACCATACCATGGATAAATTGTATACCAACATGTGGATCAATCATGTCCCAAAAGATATGCCGAGTGTTGATACCATAACATCAATAATGAGTAGCCAATCATATATCAAATGATGTACCAAATAATATAACATGAATCATATGAAGAACCTATACCATATGCCATCAACATGTATAGACTTGTACCATATCATCAATGAATTCCATTAAAGAACCAATGCATGTCCTTCATGTATATTTCACCCTACATCAAGGGTATCCCTCAACCATAAACAACGATCTCAAAGATATGAATCACAACAACTATATCATAGACTAAACTAGACACAAGAGTAATCCTCACTCAAGAACATAGGCAAGTTGTACCATAACCATGTGCCAATACCAAACATGCCAAATATGCCTCAAGCATACACCATATCATAACCAAACATTACCTTCAAAACAAGTAAAAAAAAATACCAGTACTTATGTAGTTGACTTTATACACTGAAATGATAACCTGTAAGATATATTTTGATCTCAGGGACCTGAAACAAGAATTTCCCCCAAACTTGTCTTTTCCTCATGGGACTAATACATCATGTCATGCGAGGCCTCATGTTACGAATACTGGGAAACCCGTAGGGTCCTCGTGGGACACCCTATACCTGACCCATAGGGATCAAGTAACTTAGGGTTTCCTCATAAACCCTACTCACCTATGCAACCCTAATACTTCTGCACTCTTCCTTACTTCAGAACCTCAAAAATTACCATCGCAACCTTAGCCAAAAGATCACTAGTTCACACAAAAGATGATAAATGAATAAGTGTGTTTATGTATTTTTGAATGACTCCTTGAGGTGTATTTATACTTTTTCTAGGTAACCTATCTCCTTAAACTTATGACTTCTATATTTTTCTTGTTACAACCACTTTACCCTTTCATTAAAGATATGTAACCAACTAGGGGCTTCTTTACCATTATTGGGGGCTTCTAACTTCACAAGGACATAAATCCTCAACCGTGAGGAAATACGTGGTGTACCACCTATCACCGGAAATGGAATGATGAGGAATATCCATCCATGAGTGAGTTACCTTAATTTACTATGTTCTTCATGACCTAATTCCATTATCAACTATGGGATCCTTAACCATAATTAGGGTTTTATTGTAGACTTCTTCAAAGTGTCTTCCCATGAGGTCCATGCTTAGAGATACGTCATAAGGGGACCACTTTGGAGACTTCTCCAAATAAACCCATCACATCATTTGACATCAATCCACTAATCGTTGACATCAATGACAACCAACTGTCCAACAATATCCCCCTTTGGCATTGATGGAAACAATGATGGGATGGGAACACTCATGCTCCTTCTCATGCTCCCCCTATGATCATTTCTCCCCCTGTGACCATCACTCCCCCCATATCTATGCATATGTTCTTTCTCTCCATTTCCATGCATCTGTTCTTTCTCTCTCCCCCTTTAACATCAATGGAAAATGGTAACTTCCCTTTGGGGATGCTCGCCCTTTCTGAATTTTCCTTTGGTATGCTCCCCTTGTCTGAATTGTTCATTTACTCTGTGTGGTGCTTCCACGTGCAAGTCCATGACATATATGAAAAGCATTCAAAAATCACTATGGGGTAGAAACTACCCCAAGTTTCTGTCAAATATACTCAAAGGCCTCCCTTGGAAGGGGTTTGGTGAAGATATCTGTAACATATTCTTTTGTACCAACATACCTGACCATGATGTTCTTCTCTGAAACCTGTTCTCATATAAAGTGAAACTTGATCGGAATGTTTTTCGTCTTGGAGTGCATCACTAGATTCCTTGAGATACTTATGGAACTAATGTTATCACAAAATATCAGAATGGGATCATCATACTCAACCTATATATCATTCAAAGTTTTTTTCATCCATAGAACCTAAGTATAATATTTTGATGTTGCAATATACTCTACTTCTGCTAAAGAAAAATATATTGATGATTGTTTCTTGCTTAACCATGATACTAGACACTCACCAAAGTAGAAAGTTGATCCACTTGTAATTTTTCTATCATCAATGCTATATGCCTAATCTGCATCTATGTAGGTAACAAGAGATAAATAATTCCCTTTTGGATACCATAATCCAAACTCTTCGGTACCTTTTAGATATCCAACTATCCTCTTCACTACCATAACATGTGATTCCTTGGTTCTTCTCGAAACCTTGCAACCTGTCCAACTGCCTGCATAACATCCAGTCTAAAATATGTCACATAGAGTAGGATGCCAATCATTGATTTGTACAATTTATGGTCTACATATTTAGAATCATCATCCTTAAATTTCAATGGTCTTTTTAGTTGTACTGACTGGTTTTCAATCTTCCATTCCAAACCTTTTTATCATTTCTCTGATGTACTTGGTATGAGAGATGAATATACCTTTGTTGTTCTGACATATCTATAGTCCCAAGAAGAAAGAAAAATCTCCAATTAATGACATATCGAACTCATTCTTCATGTGTTTGGAAAATTTCTGACTCATCCTATCTTCATCACTTCCAAAAATAATATCATCAACATAAAATTCAATTAACATGATACTATATTAATTTACCTTTATGTAGATATTGTTGTCTGAATACCATGCTCCAGGGTCTTGTTTGAGACCATATAGTGCCTTATTCAACCTACAAACATAGTTATCATTTTCTGATAGATGAAATCCTTCTGGCTTCTCGATGTATACTTGTTCTTCTAACTCTCCATTTAGGAAGGCTGGATTTACATCCATCTGATACACTTTGATATTTTTGGAATATGCATAAGCTAAAATCAACCTGATTTCTTCCATTATGGCAACTGGGGAAAATGTCTCTTCATAATCTATAACTTCAACCTGATCATATCCTTTACATACCAATATTTCTTTGTTCCTGGTAACTTGTCCATCCTCACTCAATTTGTTTTTGAAGACCCACTTAGTAACGATCACATTCGTGTTCTTCAGCCTTGGAACCAGTTCCCAGGTGTCATTCTTCTCTATCTAATCTAACTCTTCATCCATAGCTTTGATCCAATATTCATCCTTGTTTCCTTCTTCAAAACTTCTTGGCTCAATTTTCGATAATAATGCTAGGTTTTGTTGTTCTAGTGAATGTATTCTTCTTCGAGTTTTCACTCTTGCTTCTTTATTTCCAATGATCTATTCTAGAGGATGTTTGTTTTTCACTCATCTGCTAGGTGTCTTTGGAGGTACCTTAATATCTTTGTGTTCTCGATATTCTTCTGGATTCTCTTCTTCTTCATCTGATTCTTCCTCTACAACTTCTTCTTTCGAATCTTCTTTGTGATCCCGTTCCACTGAATCTTTGATTATTTCTTTTAACTTTTGTCCATCTGTCTCATCAATCGTCATATTGATGATTTCCACTATTCTATTTATCGTAAGTTGAAACATTTGCATTCTTTTATGTTTCTTGATTACCCAACTAATATGCCTTTATCAACTCAAGAGTCAAATTTTCTAATCTTTCCATATTCTCCCTTGATATAGCATTTGCTTCCAAACAATCTGAGATGCTTCACATTTTTTGGTCTTCCTTTCCAAATCTTGTAGGGGGGTCTTATCACTTTTATTTCTGAGCATTCCCCTATTCTAGATATGAACTATTGTATGTAATTCTTGTACCCCAAAGACGTCTTTCAACTTGGAGTCATTCAACATGGTTCTGGCCATTTCCTACATGGTTTTGTTCTTCCTTTCAAAAACTTCATTTTTCTAAGGTGTCATGGTTGTTTAGAACTGTCTCTTTATCACATATTCACTGTAGTAATCTATGAATTCCTTTGATGTAAAATCTCCTCCATTCTATGATCTCAAACACTTGATTTTTATTCTGTCTCAGTTTCGACCATTTCGTTGTATATATTGAAGTGTTCAAATTCCTTTGAATTCTTCCTAAGAAAAATAAAACTGTAGTCATCCTTGAATAGACATCAACCAATAGCATAAAATAGAATTCTCCATTCAATTCCTTTGTTCTTGTTGGTCCACGGAGATATGTATGTACAATATCTAGAGGTTTTGTTATGGATTATTCCTTTGATTTGAATTTGGTCCTGGTTTGTTTTCCCTATAGACAATGCTTGCATAGAGTGTTTTCTAGCTTCGATATCTCAATAATTTATCTTATTGCTTCCCTTATATTTATTTTGGAAAGATTATCAAAAATTGTGTGACCCGCTATTTTTTTCCAGAGACTAATTTCATCATCCTTTCCTAGGAAACACCTTTCCTTTCTAATTTCATTTAGTATATATATGTTTCTTGGAGTTCTTTTAAATGTATCCACTAATTTTACTGATCCCTCTTTCCTTATCTCACATTTATTTGATTCAAACACAAATTTGTGTCCTGGATCACACATTTGACTTACACTTAGTAGATTGTGCTTCATGTATTTGACTAATAGTAAATTTTCTTCCTTGGCATCCTTGCTTCTAAGCTTGACTATACCCTTTCCTATAATTCTGGTTGAGTTTTAATTTCCAAATGAAATAGATCCATCTCTTTCCTTTTCCAGAGTTAGAAATATGTCCTTATCACATGTCATGTGATTTGAGAATCCACTGTCAACATAGCATCCAAGTTTCTGTTATAATATAATGGATGTTCTCGTTTAACCATAGACAATATCACTATTGTCACCCAAACATAGGTCGAAGCCACCCCCTAGCACCTTAACCTTGACAGGGAATCATTCCGGAAGAAATCCCTAGGCTAGATAGCCAAACAAAGGTGGCACACCTTTATCCAAGGATAGCACACCAAGAAAGAGTAACAAGAGTTGATAAGAGAGTCCAAACCATAACCAAGAGAGAGTCCAAGATAAAAACGAAATCTACTAGTTGTGGTAGCTGCAACAACAAATCTCCTCCAAACTTGCGCACAACTGGTCAACTGCAGTGCACACAAGTGTTGTTTCTGCAGTTCTGAGAATGCCTATGAGAATGAAGACTAGCCTCCTATATTTATACTAAAACTGGCAAACTGCCTGGGCTGACTTCTCATTCTGGGTGCCTATTTACCTAGTATATAATATTTCCTTTAGCTGACTTCTTCTCTTGGAGGCTAATAACCTAATACAAATTATCATCTTGAGCCGACTTGTCTTCTAGGGTTATTAGCCAACTAATTAGGGTTTCTTCTTTCTTACCAGAATATTTTGTTCTCATTAGGTTTACACGTGGAGGTAAATACCTCCTGCATCTACCATAATATCAACACTCCCTCCTATCTAGGGAGGTATTTGAAGGTAACGGTCTTGAGAAAAAACATACCATTCACCTGGTAGCATCAACATAGTCGTCTAGACTATATCATGATTAGATCATGAGCACCGTCATCACTATCAGTGTCATCAACTGCATGAACTCTTGGAACCATACTCCATCTGAGTAATCAGACATGATACTAGATAAGTCACTGACTCTATAGAGTGACACAAGAGCCATTCTTCTAATTCAGACATATGTCCTAGAATAATAAATGTTCTGAACCATTTTTCGTCTGGGAAATATTTTTCCACTGATCATCCATCTAGATGATAATCATTTCCAACACTATTGATAGTACTTAAGGTGATCAGAACAATGTCATTCAATAGAACACAACTGTGTCTATCCATAGTAGTACACAACTAGAATTCAGTGGTACACTGCCACACCAAGTAGCACATAGATACTTGATCAATGACATATAGTCACAATCAGTAGAACACATCCACTATAGTAGTATACATCTACTATCCGGAGACACACCGTCTCCATAATAATCATATCATCTGATATCAACCTGCACAAAAAGCATTGTTAGGATATATAAACTGAATCATCTAGGCCATTCTTCCACTCACATCTATGAGATCTGGACGAGAATCTTCCCTAAGAAAGTAAAACATCAATGATGAGTTATCTGGACTATTCTTCTCAACAAAGGAAGAATAACTGTCCCGATTTCTGAGCCTGGACCATTCACCTATCTGGTCCATTCCTCCACAACTAAACAAAGTGCAACCTAGAGAGAATGAATCTTCCCTAGGGAATGCCTATCCCTGATTTCTAAATCTAGACCATTCATCTATTTGGGCCATTCCTCTGGCACTAAAAAAAATTAAACCTAGAGAGAATGAATCTTCCCTAGGGAATGACTGTCCCGACCATTTCCTAAGGAAATTACTATCCTGAACCAACCTCCAAAATAGACCATTCTTCAAAACTACTCACAATTGTGAGCTTTGAAAGAATGATTGTCCAGTGAGGTGGACCAGTCTTCTTGACCACTACTGAGGGTGACTGTCAAGAAGAGAGACTATCCTATACCATTCCATATGTTAACCACAGGGGGAATCATTGTCTATGGTACATCATCAATCCATCGAACCATTTTCATTATGAAAATGATGGTTCGATCTGGACTATTTTTTGAACTAGAAAATGCCTATCCGTCAAAAATCTCAAACCACTTTCTGAAATGGAAAGGAACTGCTCATCCTAGACAATTTTTCGAACTTGAAAATGATTGTCCATAAATAAATAACACATTAGTGCTCCCTCCCAACTTGGGACTCATCTCTTCCTTTTTCAATAAGGAAGTCGTCTCCATGAGCTCCACCTTGAGTACACAAACTCTTTCATCTTGAACAAAGGATTTACCAAAATGTTTGCGTATATGCTCATCTATGAAGATATATATTGGAGAAACATTTCTCCTTTGTGGGCTTCATCACGGAGAATGTAATGCTTGATCTCAATGTACTTCGTTCTTTTTGGAATATTGGTTTTCTGAAGGCTTCATATAGCTCTGATCATCATAGTTGAATTCATCTCTTTTGTTTCCTGCTAGATCATAATATCATGGCAAGGGTCAAAATTGGAACATATCTAGCTGGTACTTCTTTCTTCATCATGGGATCTTTGTCATGTATTTTCAATCCATCATCCTTGAGTTCTGAGTAACCATTCTGATATAATATCTTTGTTATAGAAGGTTTTTCACCACGCTTCTGTTGTGCATTGGAGGCTTCACACCAAGTCTCTTCTTGGTATACCTTGAAGCCTTGAGGTTGTTCTACATACATTCTTTGTTCAATTAATCTAGAGAAGAGTCTTTGCATTCATCTAATGTAAACTCCAACCCATGGATAACACAGATAATATAATGGCTCATGTAGAGGTATGTCTGGCTTACTAGAACAAGCAATCATCATAGTATTCTCCCTCCATCTCGGAGAAACCTCTAGTTCTGGATCTCGCAATGCTTACATTAATAAGTCTTCCATACATTGTTCTTCATCACATCTTTCATTTCCTCTACTTGATTTCTTTTAGTGAGTTCAGGTCAGGCTGGTAGTCTTGTGATTCTCAATACACTGACTCATTTTTCTATCTTTTCTTTCTCTTTTGGAATATTCATGTTATTCGTTATGTTTTTCTTTAGATATTAGGTCCATGGAGTTTTCAATAGATTCCATGCCCCGAAGATTCCAACTTCTTCCTTTTAAGCCCTAAATAATGGCTCATTACCCCTTAATTGGGGCATATTTGATCCGGATTATTTTCGGCACGAAATGAGAGCGGAGATATAATAAAGAAATGCGCAGAGATATCGTGTATATCCAGTAATATAACAGAAATATATCAGAGATGAAACCATAAACACAGAGATACAATAATACACGATTTCTATTAATGAAAGAAATGTACAGAGACTGTAAAAATACAGAGTGAAAGACTAGCTAGAATGGTGGCAGCTTATCTCTGAGAAGAGATGTGACGGCTACTCGCATTCGCAAGGTGATGGTTACAATGAGGCTCGGAAGGCCCTTTTACAATAGATGGGAATGCCAAAAGTCCTAGACATCCAAAAACCTAACCCTA
>ML779379.1:1941031-1956984 GCA_009831015.1 Picea engelmannii
TAATTTTTTAGCCAATTTTGTATAGTTTTGGCCCTTTTGTTGTGCTGTGGAGTTAACCTTTGTGCCATGAATGACTGTTTTTCTGTGCTGATGATGTTGAGTTCTTGTCGCCCTGTGCGGACGAAATTTCAGTGATAACAGTGTGGACTCTCATTCAAAGATTGCAGTAGGAATCCAGTGCATCAAATACATTTACATGGAAAAATGATTCAATATGGTACAAAGATGACTTATATTTATTTAATAAATCCTAAATCAAACAAAAGGTACTATTGGAATTGCACACCTGTCTAGTACAAGGGCACTCGAGATTTTTGAAAACCTACCATAGGGTCAAGAAGGAATTTTTTTGGGATGGCCTTAAAAATAATGTTCAAAGGTTTGTGGCAGAATGTTTGGTTTGCCAACAAAATAAGATGGAAACAATTAAGACCCCAGGTCTTTTACAACCATTAGCCATCCCAAGTCAGTGCTGGGAGGAGGTTTCCATGGATTTCATCATAGGGTTACTGAAGTCTGAAGGAAAGAGTGTCATCTTGGTGATTGTTGATAGAATGACCAACTATGTACACTTTTGTGCACTCTCTCATCCCTTCAAAGCCAATACACTTTCCACCACATTCATGGAGATAGTTCAAAAGATACATGGCAGCCCAGAAATTATTGTAAGTGACAGAGATCCCATCTTCAGTGGACATTTTTGGACAAAATTATTTTTTTGTTTGGGTACTCAATTGGCTCATAGGTCATCCTGTCATCCTCAATCTGATGGAAAAACCAATATAGTGAACAAATGTCTGGAAGGTTACCTTCGTTTCTTTGTCTCTGATAAACACACATAATGGTTCAAATGGTTACCCTTCACAGAATGGTGGTATAACACTTCCTTTCATACTGCAACAAAAATGGTACCAATTATGGAACTCTATGGATACCACCCTCCTTCCATCACTTCTTCTCTAAAAGAAAAATATAAGGTTCAAGCAGTGGAATATCACATTGAGCATCAACAACAAGTTCTCCAAATATTAAAGGACAACCTAACCATGGCAAAAAATCCCATGAAACAACAAACAGATCAACATCGTAGTGAAAGAAGTTTTGAAGTAGGAGATTGGGTGTTTTTAAGACTACAACCATACAAACAGATGTCCCTCAAGCAAGCCAAGAAGGATAATAAATTATCCCCTAAGTACTATGGCCCTTATAAGGTCTTGCAAAATATTGGTACTATGGAATACAAATTGGAGTTGCCTGCATCTTCACGAGTACACCTAGTTTTCCATGTTTCATGCTTAAACAAGGTTATAGGTGACAAGATCCCAGTTCAAACTATATTTCTAGAAATTGATGAGGAAGGAAAAATCATATTGGATCCTAAATCCATCACTGATTGAAGAATTCGTCAGCTGAGGAATAGTTCCATTTTAGAGTATCTCATTAAATGGAGGAAACTATAGGCTGAATATTCCACTTGGGAAGATGAGTCTTTTATACAGAAGCATCCAGATTTACTCAAGTGTTGAGGAAAACACTTGTCTCAAGGGGATGGGCATGTTAACCCCTAAATAATGGCTCATTACCCCTTAATTGGGGCATATTACATTAGTAATGTTATTTTATTTATGTTAGCTTTAGTTCACTAGTTGTAATTATACCTCCTAGTCTCCTATATATACCAAGGAGACATTTTCATTTGGAATCATCTTTTAATTGTATATTTATGTGGGCATAAGGAGGTTTCCCCCTCAAAGAGGCTTATTATCTGAATTTCTCTCTTTTTCAAGGCGTTGAGTACTTATTCTGAGAATTTTCTATGCTATATTGATATTTGGTTCTTAACACTTTGTTTCATCATAGGATCATGGATGTGGATGTAGGACTAGGGATACTTTAAGGATTCTTTTTGAAGAATACTTCTTCTAAGGTCACACTGAACACATGATGCTTTTTCATAGTTTCTTCCATGGATATATACTTCATCATCTTCAATGGATCATATAATTTAGGATTAACTCCCTCCTAATCCTTCTTCATGCATGAATGCATGCTCTTCTTTTGGAAATATATAATCGGATATCTCCATCTAGGAGAGTCCATGCTTCCGTCTACATCCTTATTGCCTTCTGTAAAGTGTCATAAATATTTTTCCAATTTCCTCTTGATTGCCAACTTCTTTCTATATTTACTTATTCTAGGTTTCTTCAAGATTGATTCTCATTTCGACTTATCTTGCAGCTGCTACTTCTGTAATATCTTCCACATGAATTGTTATCAGGGGTTGTTTATGTACTTCATCCTTTCATGGGTATTGTATGACTTGTAGTTATAGTGGTAGAAATACTTATCTTGTTGTTCTTCCATAGGTATAGCTTCTCTTGGAACATATTATCTTCTAGAAAATAGATATGCAAGATATGTACATAAAAGATGGTATGTACAAGAACTATGAGGAGTATTGTTACCTTGTCTTAGAAGAAGAGGTATGTTTCATCCTGCTTAGCCTTAATTGAAGGTTCCTTTTCTTTGGAAAATGATGCTTTGTGTGTCTCCTTACTTTTCTTTAGCTCGGGACAATGATTCTTGTAGTGGCCATATTTTTGACAGTTGAAGCATTGTATTTCTGACATATCTTTCTCTTGATTTGGATTCTTCCTGGAGCCAAACTTCCTTTTATTCTTGAAATTCTTGAACCTTGCTATGAAATATTGATCATCGTATTTATTTTGGGGTTTCTCTTTTTCACTGATCCTTGATTCTTCTTGTGCACAACAAGTCCAAAGTTCTTCAAATGTAGGATACTCCTTCCTTGTGTTCATGTTTGTGGAAAATGCATCCCATGTCTTGGGAAGACCATTGAATACTATGTTTACCAATTCCTTCTCTGAAATGATCTCTTCAATAGCTTGTATTTTATCTCTTAACTAATATATTCTCACAAAGTATGATGTTATGTTGTCATCATCATTCATATTCATGTCACAGAGCTCATTCTTCAGACTCATTACTTGCCCAATGTTTCTGACTGAGAAGAGGTTTGTTAGGGCATCGTACATCTTCTTAGACGAATCAATATGGGAGATGTAAGGTATCAGGTGGTATTTTAGAGAATCCACTATAATACTCATGGCATTGATGTCATTATCTTTGAACTTCTCCATAACTGCAATGTTCTGCGGTTCCTTTTATTTTCCTTCTTTAAACTCTGGTTCCATAATCTTTCCTCTTATGATATCCAACACTTTATTCTTGGAAAGGATGAGATCAATCCTTGTCTTCCTTTTTCCGAAGTTAGAATCCCCATCTGACTTGTTTTTTGACTTCATAGAGTAAGTCATGGTTGCCTTGACTTCGTCAACCCTAGATTTGACCAAAAAATCAACCTTGACATCTTAGCTCGCTGAGAGTACTAGGAGATGCACTAGGTTAGGGCACACTAGTCTATCTAGAAATTTGGTCAATCCCTTCACTTAAGGTGCCTCAATGAGAGGATTAGGGTTTCTGCAACTACACCTGCTAGTAACCCTAGCGGTAGTGCTTTGGTAACTGCTTCTGCTAGAAACCCTAGCGACAATGCTTCAACGAGCTTAGTATCCTTATGGCTATGCTCCCTTCTAGTGGTTATATTGAATGAAGGAGGTGTGGGCCCATAACTTGTTAGAATATAATGGATGTGTTCGTTTAACCATAGACAATATCACTATTGTCACCCAACCATAGGCCAAAGCCACCCTCAAGCACCTTAACCTTGACAGAGAATCATTCCAGAAGAAAACCCTAGGCTATATAGAGAAACAAAGGTGGTGCACCTTTCTCCAAGGATAACGCACCAAGAAAGAGTAACAAGAGATGATCAGAGATTCCAAACCATAACAAAGAGAGATCCCAAGCTAGAACTGAAATATGCTAGTTGCAGCAACTGCAACAACAACTCTCCTCCAAACTTGTGCACAACTCGTCAACTGTAGTGTGCACAAGTGTTGCTTCTACTGTTCTGAGAATGCCTGCTAGAATGAAGACTGGCCTCCTGTATTTATACTAAAACTGGAAAACTGCCTGGGTTAACTTCTCATTCTGGGTGCGTATTTACTTAGTATATAATATTTCCTTTAGGTGACTTCTTCTCTTGGAGGCTAATAACCTAATACAAATTATCCTCTTGAGCCGACTTGTCTTCTAGGGTTATTAGAAAACTAATTAGGGTTTCTTCTTGCTTCCTGGCTACCATAATATCAACAGTTAGAATCAACAACAAGTTAGAAGTTTTAAGACTGGCCTCCTGCAGCTACCATAATATCAACAGTTTCTTGTGTTGGGCTTGTAGAGAAAGCATGCATTCTTCAGTGTTGAATTGATCTTTCTTCATTACCCATATCCTTTGTGGTTTCTTATTTGACTGTTTATATTCTTCTTTGGTTCCCTTGGACGAATATTTAGTCTACAATCTTTGCCCATGTGACCAAAATTGTTTCATTTGTAGCATTCTACTTCATCACTCAAGGATTCAAATATATTGTAGTTTTTTCTCTATGCTTCATGAGGTCTTCTTGGATAAGAATTTCTTGTGTAGTCTTCATAGTTACTTCTGACCTTGATATTGGCTCTAAAATTGACATCTTTGTGCCCAAAGTTATTGCATGAATAACATAAACCAAGAAAAAGAGTTTGATATCTGGGGGTGGGAGATATTTTGAATGGTGTTGATATTCTAAATCCTTCTTCTTCTTGAGTTCTTTCCATTTCTCACTGTTGTTGATTTTGAATCTTCTAGGTGGTGTAGTGTCTCTATAATATTCTTCTTAGATATTCTTCCCTTCTTCCCTTTTAGGAGAGCCTCTGAATATTTCTGCATAACTTCTTTTTTCTTCTTCTTGTTCTATTGTTTTTTAGCTCAAGCATTTCTCTGTCTGGTTGTATCCTAATCCATATTTGACATGGTATGGCCTTTGACTGCTAATGATATCATCCAATATTCTGGTGTTGTTCTGCTGCATGTGCTTCATCTAAAGATCTTTTCTTAGAGTGAATATTTATGCTTCCAAGCCTTCAATAATCTTGTCCTTCTCTTTCAACTGATTTCTGAGTGATTTTTTTATTATTTTGTCTTCTTCTACTTGGTTTTTACCTTTGTGATCATATTCTTGACCTATTTTGAGTTGGAATTCTGAGAACCTACTTTCCTCTTTAGTTTTGTCTTGAGTGACTTGATTGTATTTCTTTCATTCCTTATCTCTTCTAAGGCATTGATCAATTCTGCTATGAGATCAACTTCTCCTTCTTCTTCAGAATCTTCTTTGGAATATTCTACTTCCATGAAGAGTACTCTTTATGTATCACTATCAATGTATTCATCTTTGTCTAATGAGGAAATGTATTCCTTGGTGCAAAAACTTTTCTTGAAGAATTTCGTTTTTTTTATTCTATCCTTTTGAATTTTTTTTTCTTCTTAGGGTCTTCTTCTACATCAATTTCCTTATTCTTATGGGGAAATTCAGAAGCAACATGACCAATACCACCACAATTAAAACATTTCAATGGAAGCATACCTTTGTATTTACCGGTTCCTCTTTGCAACTTTCTTACGAAGTTTTCCATTTCTTCATCTTCCTCTGAATCATCGCTACAACTACAATCTAACTTTGGATTTTTCTTTCTCTTTTTCTGTGTCTTCTTGGATGCCTCAATGTTGCTTCCTTTGTGACTAGGTTCTCCTATTGTGTTCTCATTTCATAGGAAATGAGTATCCCATGTATCTCACCCATGCTCAAGGTGTATAGATATGTTATTTATTCTAGGGATGAAATATTTGGATCAAATATCATAGGTAGAGACCTTAGTAGCTTTTGAACAATGAATAGTTCCTTCATCTCTTCTCCTAGACATTTAATAGTATTCACTATTTCATCAACTCACATAAAGTAGTCTGGGATGTCTTCTTATTCCTTCATATTCAATTGTTCAAACTTAGCTCTAAAGGCTAGGAGTTTATCTCCCTTGACTTTAGCATCTCCTTCATAAAAATTTTGAAGCTTATTTCAAAGGTCATTTGCAAAATCGCAATGCATAAAATTAACAAATACTGAATTAACAAGACTATTTCGAATAGTACCTTTAGCCTTTGAGTTGTTTTGTTTGATTTTATTTCCATCCTTGTCTATTGGGGGAGTGACTGGTGCTTTGTATCCATCTACTACTACTTTCCATACATCAAATCCTTGTTCCTGTAAAAAGGTTTTCATTCTTATACTCCATAATCCATAATTATGATTGTCAAATACTGGTGCTCCAATCTTAGCATATTCCATTATCTCTTTTTAGTGGTTAGTGTGCTTCTTGAAGGGCCTACTATGATACCAATTTTTGGAATACCGAGAGGGGGGTGAATCAATATGACCACTTTTAATAATTTTAACCACAATGTATATTCTTCAACAATGTTTAAACATTTATCTTTAACATTCAATATGTATCATTAGTAGTATAATCATAAGAAATATCACATGAAAAATATCACATAAAATACATAGTACACCAAAATTTATGTGGAAACTCAAATGGGAGAAAACCACAAAATGCTTTTCTTATATGTCAAAAGAAGGCATTCATTGGAAGCACCAAATTCACAATTTTCCAGTTGCAGCTTGAAGGAGGATACAACCCCCTATTCTTTGGATCCAACCTAAAGGAATCTACAACTACCTAAATTCATTGGCTCCAACAAGGATGCTACAACCCCCTGAGTTCTCCAGAACCAACTGGAAGGTGGCTACAACCACCTATCCTTGCCTCTTCCTCTCTCCCTGAAATTTAAGTGTAGACCAACTGTCACTACCACTGCCACTGCACTACCACAATCAACTTGCCACTGTCTCTATCACTATCAACCTATCACCTCCTCTGTCACTGTCTCATCATCAGTCACCTAGAGCCTATACCATACCATGTATCAACTGTAAACCAACATGTGCATCAATAATGTACCAAAACATATTCAAAGTGTAGATACCATAACATCAATAATGAGTAGCCAATCATTTATCAAATCATGTACCAAATACTAGAGCATCAATCATATGAATAAATTGTACCATATGCCATCAACATATATATACTTGTACCATATCATCAATGAAGTCCCTTAAAGAACCAATGAATGTCCCTCATGCATGCCACCATACATCAAGGTTATCCCTCAACTATGAACAACTATCTCAAAGATATGAATCACACCAACCATATCATAGACTAAACCAGATGCAATAGTGCTCCTCACTCAACCATGTAGGAAATTTGTACCATAACCATGTGCCAATACCAAACATTACCTTCAAAAAAAATAGACAAACATACAATTGATTTTGTAGCTGAACTGATACACTAAATGTTGACCTAGAAGTTATCTTTTGATCTTAGGGACCTAGAACAAGCATTTTCCCCAAAATTGTCTTGTCCTCCTAGGACTAATACATCCTAGCATGTGGGGCCTCGTGTGATGGCTACTGCAAAACTAGCAGGGTCCTCATGTGACACCCTATGCTAGACCTGTGGGGATCAGGTAACATAGGGTTTCCTAAAAAATATCGCTCTCCTCTGCAACCCAGAGACTTTCACACTCTTACTTCCTTCACAAACTAAAAAATTACCGTCACAACCTTAGCCAAAAGATCACTAGTTCACAAGAAATATTATCAATGAATAAGTGTGTGAATGTATTTGTGAATGACTCCTTGAGGTGCATTTATAATTTTGCTAGGTAACTTCTCTCCTTAAACTTAGGATTTCTATAGTTTTATTGTTACAACCACTTTACCCTTTAATTAAACATATGTAACCAACTAGGGGCTTCTTGACCATTCTTGGGGGATTCTAAATTCATAAGGCCATAAATCCTCAACCATGAGGAACCACATCGCATAACACCTATCACTGGAAATGGCATGATAAGGAATATCCATCCATGAGTGAGTTACCTTCATTTACTCCATTCTTCATGACCTAATTCCATGATCAACTATGAGATCTGTAACCGTACTTAGGGGATCCTTAACCATACTTAAGGGTTTCTTGTAGACTTATTCAAAGTGTCTTCCTGTGAGGGCCATTCTTAGAACTACGCCATAAGGGGACCACTTTGGAGACTTCTCCAATTACACCCATCACATCAGTTGACATCAATGACAAACCAATGTCCAACATTTTTAAGAAGGTAACAACATATAACTATATTTACATCAAAACAAATAGTGAAAATATGCTAATTATTGCAGTTTATGTGGATGGTATCATTTTTGGAAGTAATGTTGATAGAATGAGTCAAAAATTTGTATAATATATGCAAAACAAATTTGAGATGTCCATGCTTGGAGAACTATCCTTCTTCCTAGGATTGCATATTTCTCAAACCAACAAAGTTTTATTCATTTCTTAGAAAAATATAATATTAAAGAGATGTTGAAGAAGTTTGGAATGGAAGATTGTAAGCCTGTCAGCACACCCATGGTCATTGGTTGTAAGCTAATTAAAGAAGATGAATCAAAGGAATAAAATCACACACTGTACAAATCAATGATAAGCAGTATCCTGCATGTAACATCTTCAATACCATATAATATGTAGGAAGTAGGGATAGTTGGAAAGTTTCAATAAAAACCAAAGGAAACACTTGTATTGACAGGAAAAAGAATATTTATATATCTGAAAGGCACGTTGGAATTTGGTTTATTGTATCCCATAGAAAAAGACTTTACATATGAAAGGCAATGTAGATGATAGAAATGGCACTAGTGGTGGAGAATTATTTCTGGGAAATATCTTGGTGTCCTAGTTTAGCAAGAAGAAATCATCAATTTGTTTATCTAAAACAAAATAAAAATACATTGTAGTAGAATCCTATTGTACACAAGTGCTCAGGATAAACAATGGAATATTTTCCGGTACATTATAATCAACCAAAATAAATACTGTGTGACAATATTAGTGAAATAAATATTTCCAAGGATCCTATCATGAATTTGAAGACAAAGCACATTCCAATCAAGTATCATTTCTTTAGAGAGCAAGTCACAGAACAAATTTTCAAGATGAAATATATTGGAACAAAGGAACAAGTTGTTGATATCTTTACAAATAATCCTCCTAGAGAAACATTCGAGTATCTCAGATAGAATTTGGGGTTGGTACCCATGTCATACACTCATTAAATCACTACAATACAAGAACGAACTTAGGGGGAGATATATAAATAATGAAGGGTGTTGGTCATAGAGCATAGAATAAAGAGTAAAGTGAAAGGGGGAGAAAATACATTTTCCATTGATGTCAAATAGGGAGAGTACAAATAGTACAAAGAAAGGGGGAGATTTGTAGAATGAGATACATACAAGAAGTACCAAATAACTAAGTTTTTCCATCAATGACAAAGGGGGAGTTTGTTGTAAATTATGTTGTCATTCATGTCAAAGGATGCCATTGATATCACAGGAAGGGGGAGACTGAATGTTATCAATGATAAGGAGAAAATATAAATGTATCTGTAAATTGATGAGGCTTTGTGTATGGGTTGTTAAACTTTACAAATAATTGTTTTTTACCCTGAAGAAGAAGTGACTGTGCAAAAATACAACTAATGATGTTCATAAGATTAATGAAGAATGGAAATTGGATGTGATCAAGAAATTGAGGAATGAAATGACTCCGTAGATGACAAGTCCAAGGATCGAACCAGAAACATGAATCTATGGACAGTCAAAAGAAGAAGATTTAAGTGTTGACTTCCATTGAAGGCAGGATGACAGTAAACAATCAATCCAAGTGAATTTTGGTCGCACAAGCATAAGGAGAATTCGTGAAAATGGAAGATGGACAAGATGATCCCATTACAGGTATAAATAAGTCTGGTAAGTTGAAGTCTGAGGGCATATCAGAAAATATTTGCAAAATTCTATATCCCACATTTGTTTGGAAAACATAGTTCAAAAGGTTTATATTGAAAAAGAAAAAGTACATAGTTTTGAATATGAATGGTGAGCTATGGAATACTACATGAAATGTTAAATTTTTTTGTAAAGAATGGTGGACCTAGAATAAGACAAATCTTGAAAATTCATCTCCAGATATAAATGATTAGAACAAAGATTGAGGTTAGAGACATGGTGGGTCAACTCAGCCATGTCAAAGACATGATATCAACCTCATCAATGCCACATGTCTATTCAAACGAGTGCCACATTAGAGGGAATCCAAGACAATGCAATAAAAAATAACTATGCAGATTCCACGTATTGGGACACATGTCGATGTCCTGTCATAAATTAAAGAAGAATACATCCACATGACAACCACCTCATCTGCAACATCGACACAAGAGACAAGGAAAATGACTAAGTGTCAAAGAATTGTGGAGATAGTGAGCATGGTAGAGAATCGAGAATATGTGAATAAATGAGCTCAAATCCATGGACCTACAAACCCTCGATGAGATATTAAGAAATGGCTATGTACCAAAAATCAGTGGGATGAAGATGAAGAATGAGGAAAGTGCCATATATCCGCCACCCGTGGTAAGAACTTGAAAATATACTAAATGTCAAAATAAAATAGATATAACGAGCACGATGGAGAATTAGGAGCATGAGAAGAAATGAGTGCAAACATGCAAAACTGTGGAAGGATATAGAAAAATTGACTAAGTGTTGAGGATCAGTTGGAAGGACAAGGTTGTGAATAAGAGAAGAATGGAAATGTACTGCAGACCTGTGGTAGGAATTTGAAAATAGACTAAGTGTCAACAATTGATTGGAAAACCCAAGAGGTCACCACTTGTCATATGATTGGACATCTCAGGAGGTCTCCACTTGTCACAAGATTGGATGGCTCAGGAGGTCACCATGTGTGACATATCGTACAACCTTGAGGGTGAGAGATCCAATGGATCATAATGTCTCATAGACTCATGGTGAAATACTTAAAAAGAATTCTAAGTATGGGTGGAAATTCAGTGTAGTGGAATGTGTAGATGTATTTTGGAGGTCACAAAAGCATGAAAAGATATTACTTATACCCATGGAGAACTTGGAAATTTTTCTAATTATCGGTGAAAAATGAGTACAATGGAACTTGAGGGCGTAATTTGGAGGTCGCGAAAATGTGAAATAACGAAGAAATGTGCCTTAAACCTACGCCGAATCCATCAAAATGAGATCAATGAATGAGATTTAATTGAGGATATGATCAAATGGTTGATGTGAATTATGGTTTCATGGTGGTCCCAATATACTAAGAAAATATTGATAGATGTGATCAAAGCATGGAAAGATCATACTACTACTAAACATTGAAGTCGTGTTTCTTATTTTGAAGGGAAGAAAACAAATCAATAGCTATGTATGAGAGAAGATTACACACAAAATCAAAGGGGATATATGTTGGTTTTTAAGAATTGTTGATACCCCATTTTTTAGAAGATCTAGAGCTGACTTGATGGACATACATTTTTATCTAGACAAAATATTGAGGATATGAAGTATATAAATAATGATGCTATGTTTGGTTTTATTTAGTGGAGTGTGTGTATGGGAGAGAAGTGTATTGTGTGAAGAGAATCTATGAAGCTTTGAGGCCCGAGGATGAGAGAGAATGAAAATAAGATAATATGAGGGTGGCAGGGTGGTGAAAGGGAGAGACTCAATGTCCTTGTCTTCTTAACATGTTTCTTCTTGGAAGATTGGTGTTTGGAGATTATAAGTGGGTTCTTACCATGAGGATTGGCGTCCTCATCTTTGTAACAGGTTGGTGCTTGGGAAGTTGGTGCTTAAAGTGAGGATTGGTGTCCTCGTTTTATAAACTTCAGGGTACTTGTCAAATTGAGTTCTAATTGGGTGCTTACTACAGGGATTGGTGTCCCTCATAGGTTGGATCCTATAAAGAATGTAATTAGTATTTAAATATAAGAAACAAATTCTTGGATTTCTCCCTTATTGGGTTTCCACATAAAATATATGTGTTCTATGACTTTTTGTTGATATCAATTGACATTGTTAACTCTCTACATTTCCTATGTTTAATTATGCGATGACTAGTTAAATGGGAATGAGAAAAAGGTGGCTAAATTTGTTCAATACTGATTCACCCCCCACTCTCAGTATTGGTGTATATTCTAACAATGGGGTGTTAAAATTCCCCCTCCTTGCCTCAAGTTCTTAGTATATGTCTTTAGATTTTTTAATCTCTAGACAAAGCCCCATGTTATGTATAAAACCCATGATTAATCCCCTAGATAGTGAATTATTACATTTCTAGTGTTATATTTGTAGGTCATATAGAACCCTTAATTGTACCCTTTCAATACACACACACACACACCTAGTCTTAGGATGATCTTATCTCATCTTATATTGTATTCATAATTGGATATATTGTATAACGAGGTTTCCCACTCAAAGTGGACTATACTTATTGAATTTTTATCATTTTTAAGGCATTGGATCATAAAATTTGGTTTCAAAGCATCGATCCTAGGGTTTTTCTTTTCCAAGCGAGTCATCATAGAATTTTCGCTATATTTTTTTTCTAGGTTGATTCAGATAAAAAAATTTGAAGGTTACTTAGATATATATTAAATATTTTAGGTTTTGGGTATTTATAATTTTGGATATATAACCTATGTAAGATAGGTTTTTGTCTCATCCTGAATTCAATTTTAATGAGTCATCTTGGGATTTTTGCTATAATGTTTTTTAAGGGTGGTTTTATAAAGTTACATTTTGTGTAGACCGAGGATAAATATCCTAGTACATGTGGTCCAAATTTCAGATTATTTTTCTCTATACTTTTAGATATATAGTCCATGTAAGACAAGGCCCGTGACTAATCCTGGAATCAATTTTAAAATACCCAGCTTAGAATTTTCGTTGTAAATTGTTTCTGTGAAGTTTATAACTTTGAAATTTTCAGAATCCTAAGGAGATATAGCGAATTACCTATGATTTTTTTTTATATACTTTGAATCATTATAATTTGTGAGGTGTATCTCTTAGAACTTGGGGTTGATTACTAATCCTAAAATTAGTCTTAAACAAGACATTTTTGTATTTTTGCTATAAATGTTTATTAGTGAAGGTTCTGACTGTGAAATTTTCAAGAGTTTAAGAAGTAATATCAGAGTAGTACAAGTCAAAATTTCACACTTATAAGGGTTTATAGTTCAGATTTATATCTGGAAAAAGGTCAGCCATCCAGTCATAATCCAAATTAAGGGTTTGAAAGGTATGCATTTTACAATTGGAATCACTTTTTATTGAAATATTTATTTTTGGTGATTCAAAATTTGTGATAAATAGGAAAAAGGGAAGAATTATTATATTTTCACATGGAAAATCTTTCTACAAGAAATAATACTGGTGCTCATAAAAACTCAGTCGTGACTTCTGAAGAAAATAAATACTTTGAAAAAAGAATATCCCAATTAAAGAACCAAGTTGATGAAATGAGCAGTAGTATGTTGAAATTAGTGGATTTATCACATTCTCATGAATTCCTAAAAGGGGAAATGTAATATGAAATGAAAAAGAAGATGAATGACATGAAAAATAAGATGGATGAAAATGGGAAGGAGGTGGAAAATAAGATGAATGAAAATAGTGAACATATGGAAAATAAGATGGATGAAAATATGTATCAAATGGAAAAGAAAATGAATGGAATGAAAAAGTGCATAAAATATATTTTCTTAAAGGGGATCCCTAAAAGGGATACGAAGATCCAAGGAAATCCTAAAAATAAGGAGAACAATTATGTTGAGAATCAATCACATATGGGGAGTATTTTATCACAATTGGAGAGAACCAATACTAAATTTAAAAATTATTCATCACATCAAGATCCACATAATCAAGGATTCATATAATCATGAAGGAATGACTTCATTCCAAATATCAATATGAGGAAGTTTGATGGTAAATATCCTATACATGTATATTCTAGATGGAGCAATACCTTGATCTAAACTGAGTGCCAAGCTTACAAAAGGTACCTATTGCAACCTTATATTTAGAAAATGATCAATTTATTTGGTATCAATGGCTTTGTGGAAGATAAAATAATTATATTATCTCTTATTCCATATTTGTGTATGAATTCATATCACATTATGGGGATATTAAGAGAAATACATTATTTAGTCAATTGATAAATCTTTGGACAAAAGGCTTAGTTACAGAACACATTGAACAATTCCAAAAGTTCTGTCTCAGGGTAAAGAACATTCTCGAGGAAAAAATTTTAGATCTATTTACGACCACTTTAAAGGAGAACATTCAACATGAGGTGCATCTATTCTAACCTAAATCCCTAGAACAAGATTTCAATATAGAAAGGAAAGTGAGAAACAAAAATATGGCTACTAAAAGGGTGGCCACTACAAACTATAGAGAGAACCATGTTCCCTCTCCTAACCCCACTCAATTGAAAAGATTGACACCTTAGAAAATGGATGAAAGAAGAGCAAATGGACTATGTATATGCTTCAATTGTAATATCAAGTATAGTAAGGGGCTTAAATTCCATGAGAATAAATTATTATACATATAGTATGAAGATCAGGAAGAAGATCAAGAATTGGAACTATTAGCACTTTGTGAATTTGTTCGGATGATAAACAAACAACAGAAGTAACCTACAAACCAAATTTAGAGTTGGGTACTAGCCCGCTCAATTCAAAGAGGGCTCTCTCATGTCACTTGGTATTTATTTGGCAATCAGTGGCTAGGTTTAATTTGTTTTTGAGGGGTTTTTATAAATTTGCTAGAAAGGAAGGGGAGGGACACTTAGGGATATGGAGTTGAAATTCTGAAAATGAATGAAAACATTGACTAGCCAGTAGAACTCTCCAGAGGAAAAAGACTAAATGAGGCGATGAATATGAGTTGTAAATTCAAATTTTCAAAGTGTTAGAGGAAAGGGGGAAAACAAGTAACTGCATCAGAGAATTAATGAAATGAATTCTGAATTAGTTAGGAAGAAATTTACACAGCTTGAATTTCTTAACCCAAGAGAATCATAAGATGAATTATGGGCCTTTAAACTATCCAATTTAAACAGAAGACAATGTAAATGGAATTCAAAACACATGAAATACACGCAAAGAGAGAACAAAAAGCTCAAATCACCACCATTAGAATCTTTTCATAGAGACTTCAAAGATTTCTACATATGTATTCAATCCAGCTTCAAAAAATTACAATATAGTTCAAAACAACTAGAATTGTGCCCTTGCACTTTTGCCAACATTAATACATTTGGAACTTCTCATACTTATACAATTCGAGTTCCTTTAGTTAGAAACCAATTACAATAGTTGAAATGAAACGTTTCAGTTTCTAAAATTGATTATAATGATTACAAATGACAATTTTGGTATAGAATCGACTATAATGATTAACAGGAAAATGTTTCGTGATCCATCTACTGATTCCTCTAACGCTTCAGCTCCTTCCTCTGCTATAAAATTCAATTTTCACCTCTATGAAATTCTTTCACCGGGAGGAAACATTTATCATAAAAACTTCATAGTCTAGACTTAGGGCACAGATATTCATAAAATAATTTTATTTTATTGTGGGGAGTAGGGAATAATATAAATTTAAAGAAAGGAAATTTTAGAGCTTGTGGAGAGTGGCTTTAGTTGTAACATCCCGCTCTGGCGCACATACCAAACTTATTCTTTGAGGACACTTGCTCGCAAGTGATCTGGATTTATATGATGATAAAACTTTTCTTTCATTATGATGCATTGAGTTATATGACAGGATGTTTTTACTACCTTGGTGTAGACAGGTGTTGCTGACTCGGTTTCTTTGAGTGTGCAGGGTGTCGGACCTGGAGGATGCAGAGGCATCTGTGGAACTCCCTTGGACTCCGGATTGAGTCAGGGAGTGGGGTATTTGAGTTGTTTCATT
>ML779379.1:1957647-1968772 GCA_009831015.1 Picea engelmannii
AAAAATGGGAAGAGAGATTAGAAGAAGAAAAAAAAAAAAAAATGAAATAAAATACAAATATGGAAACTAGAATTAAAGGAAACTTAAATTTTGGAAAGTAGGGGACATTGGGAAAAAGGCGAAAAAGAATCATCATTTAAGTAATTACTAAATTCCAGAAGCATCATTTTAGGAAAGAGAATAAAAGCAAGAGGGGATCTAGGAACCCTAGGAGAAATTTAAGGAGAAAATTTTGGGGGTGTGAGGGAAATTATATTTTTAATTAATAAACAGAAATTAATTATTGGAGAACCCTAGGGATGAGTGACACTTGGACGGCGGAGATTGTTTGGAGGATTAATCATTAAAAATTAATTAATTAATAATCAGGAAAGTAGGTGGGTCTCATTTGGCTATAAATGAAAGGGAAAGGAAGGAAGAAGGGGATGAACGGTGAGCGTAACGTTACACTGCCGAATTGTGGTTGACGGATTTTCTTGTGAGGAGTTGGGTGTAAGCTCAGCTTTTTGGAGTGGTAGCTCAGCCGTTGAGGCGAGCTGAGACGCTAGCGTTATATTCTGGTTCTTGTGTGGCCCCTTTGCGGCTCGGGGGGCTAAGGGGGAAGCAGAGTACCCCTAGCGTTTGGCTGGGAGGTACCGGTGAGCATTCGGCAGTCGGCAAGCAGGAGCGGCGAGGAGCGCGGGACTGCGAATGAGGCGCGGACAACATACAAGGCAGGCGCAAGGAATTTGGTACGCTCGTTAACATATTTGTTAATTTGAACTATAATGACTTCTATATTGTTGACTGATTTTATATGTGACATGATGTGTTATGAAATTCGAATTTAAATGGCCCCATATTTATCAAATGGTTAGTCAAGACAAACTAGTTGTAGTTTCAATACTAGTAGGTTAAATCTGATTGGGAACAGTTCGACGTAAAAAAAAAAAACTGTAGTATGCCTTCCAAGATCTCATCCTGAGCAATTTGTAGAGGTTGGACTAAAACTTGGATGAAAGTAAGGAGTCCTTCCTTAACCGTTTGGCAGCTGTAAGAATTGTGTGAAATTTTTAACCAGTAACATAATCTGATAAATGTTCATAAGTTGAATACGGTTCCCTTGCGTTGGTGACCTTATACAGTTTTATGTTGAAATTTTATCGCCTTCTGCGTTTTTGCATCCCGGAATGCCAATATGATACCCATACCTGTCGCCCAGCTTCTGTGTCTGCGTAAATTCTCTTGGGCAACCTGGACTATTTTTACCTCTGTCTAGCTTGGAATCCGTTTCACTGACTTGGGCGTTTAACCCATTGTGGTCGTTGTATGTGTCATACCCCTCAATGGCTGAGTGCGCACCCCTTCCCGCGGGCCTCGGGCAGACATGCGCGTTTCTTTTTGAGTTGATTCATGCGATTCCTTCTGTCTGAGCATAGTAGCCAGTGGCGCGTTGTTTTCTTATTTGGCCTGTGATTTTTATTTTTTCTTTCCTCTAGACTAGCATCAGAACCCCTGCAATTGATTTGCGTTTTAAGGTTTAATGCCCTGCGTTCTGGTCGCTAAATTTTGGGCATCTGTCTTTGCGCGTGCTTGACCACGCGTTTACTGGGACGTATCCTGCTGCCACATTGCCCTTCCTTCCACCTCTGTCCAGTTCAGGTGCCAGCTCACCACCGCGGGCACGCAGTCTTGGCGGCCCCTTCCTGGCGCATCCTTGATCACCAAATTTTCTGGGTGTCTGTTGCCGTTCGATAGGGTTAAATTTCGTGACAATGTTGGTTGATGTATAGCGGCAACCGTAAGGAGTTAATTTCAGTATTCTCTGTTATGGTTGACACCTGGTTATAAATCTGGTTCATTTGTCAAAAAAAATTGGTCAAGAGATACAGTTACATACTGTCCGTCGCTCACGGACCTCAAATTTAAGGATTTTTACTTTTATGCTGTTGATTATAGAGGGCCCGATTCCTGTTGTGTCGGGCTTCTGAAGGGCCATGGTAGAGAACGGTAAATATTAACGCTGATAATTATGGAATACCGGACTCCAAGGTGAATTTTTAGTTTTGGAATTGTTAATGACCGGGTAACTCATAAACGAGCGTTATGTAGCGATTACTCCACTGTCATATGACTGCGATACGAATAATTGTTGTTATGATTACTCGTTGGCCGCCTACAAGAAGTGGGATAACTGTTCTACGGTTGCTCCTGTGCAAGCGGATCCTAATTTGACTTAAACCTTCTGTAATTTCCCTCTCTATCGTTGGGTTTTGGTTATTTTCATTATAACGCTGGTAAACCGGGCGCCAAATTAACAACAGGTGCAGCGACGGTGGTGTTCAGACCCGCATATAACAGTTTACATTTTCTTTTTAATGCTTCACATGCTGGCAAATTTCGATTTTAGAAGTATTCCGTTAGTTAGTTCTTATGGTGGCCATCGATTATTATTCCCTAAAATGGTAACAGTACGCCCTTCTCTATTTGACACATTAATTTCTGTTATTCTCATTGTCATATTTAAACTTTATTATTCATGCCACTGTTAATTAAAGCCCTTATTAACTGTGTCATTTTAGGTGTGGCTATCCTTATACTTATGGCCATTGAGTGGTGTGGTAAACTTTTGATTGATGACATCTTGTTATTAGAACAGGAKACTACTTTTTGATATGAGGTTATCATGTACATGATATCAATATTAAACTTTGTTATTCTCATTGTCATATTCAAACATTATTATTCATGTCACTTTTAAAAAGGGTCCTTATTAACTATGTCATTTTAGGTGTGGCTATCCTTATACATATGGCCATTGAGTGGTGTGGTAAACTTTGATTGATGTCATCTTGTTATTAGAATATGAGACTACTTATTGATATGAGGTTATCATATGCATGATATGATGTTAGGCATTTTATCATAGTCATTCTAATAGGTTTATCATTATATATTGACACGGTGATATGTTGTTATGTTCCATCGTGAGGTTGGCTATAATTATGGAGTAGTTGATGTTACCTCTTTATTCATTGCTATCTTTAAATTATTGTTATTTTAATTATTGATAGTTGTTATATCCAACGCAGCCCTTTTAACTTTTGTCAAGTTTTTATTATTCTAGACTCCACTCTATTTACAATGTATGTGCCCTTTTTTCGTTTGAATTTACCTATCAATATGAGGTCATTATTATTGGAACCTAGCAAAGGTTTTTGTCTTGGAAGGTCGTTATCATTTGGTGATCCGTAACATAAATAAAGATGACCTTCGAACTAGAAATTTGTCCTTGTAATGCGGTGGGTTACTAAGTGGTAAGTTTTGTGCTTGGTAATTTAATTATAAGGTCAAAGGAAGGGTTAGTTCTTGTGGAAATAAACAAAAGTTAGGGTTGATATCTGACAAAATGAAATAACATTGCTATTTCATTAAAATGCTAAGGAACCTCAGCGTTGACGACTTATAAAAGGGGGGTGCCCCGAACTAAGTGCCATAAATCTTTAAAGTTTATTAAATAAGGGAAGTTGTTCATTTAAGAAATGTGAACTTGAGTATTCATTGTCGGAGTCCTTGGGTCACGCGCCTTACATAAAGGGGCACATTGTTCTTCTTACTTATGTTGCATTTGATTGTGATCTGTTGGTTGCTTGGTCTGTTGTGTTGGGTGGGATGTAGACACCTCCATGTTCCTTAGAACAATCGTCAGCCCTGAGACCTTAAATGGTTAAAGACGATGGGAAACCGAGCTTGAGCGTTGATTATGTGTCTTGGAGGTCCTAACCTTGCAGGGTAGGATGGGCAGGAGGTCAGTCGTATTTAGTGGTCAGTTTTACTTTTTGCTGAGTGTCTGCGTTGTGCACCTCTGCCTATGGTTGTGTTGTGGTGGTTCTCGTTGAGGCGTTCAGCGTTCTTGTGCTGAACCTCGTGTTGAGTCTTGTTGTTAGTCGAGTGGCATCGTACAGTTCATTATGTTGTGACTTCTACACGCGCGCACACACACAAAAAAATAAATTTTGCACCTGTTACTAGAATGGTTGTTGTAACGACGTGGTTCGTTACATTAGTCCACACCACTCCATCTCCCGAAATGCACCAAGTAAGAACACATATCCAATCACCAAAACAGTGGTTTGGATTTTGGGACCACTTCAAGAAAATAACTCTCGATCACTTTCAACTCCTGAAATGTTTGTGCACCCTCCATCCACTCTTTGAATTTTCTGCTTAGTTTGATATTTGTGCCCATGATTTGACCTCAGGTCATGAATTAAATATTGGTTTAAATATTAATATAAATATTTTAATATAAAAATATTTGTATTAATAATAATAAACCCCTTTTCAATTTTCTAAGGACTTTGGGAATATGAGGCTTATCACATGACTTTGTGGATAGGATAAGGGTGCTTAAGCTTAATAAAAGGAATATTTTTAATTTTAAACGGGAATATGATAATAAGGGTTAAGATGAATGAAGTGATGGAACCGAGGGATTTAGATAAGCATTAAGGCTAGATATAGGTTTGGGATATTTGCCAATTTTTGACTCATGGAAGACATGACTATTTTGTATGATTAGTTGAGTGAAGGATTTAGGTGATGGGAGCTTGATGGAGATGGTGAAATTTTTTTAAAGTATGAGTGGAAATATAGCACAAGGACAATATGCTTTGGAAAAAATAAATTGAATTAGCATGTGATAACATTGGCTCCAATGGGGATGCTATCCTCCTAGTGAGGTAGCAAAGAACTCATAGACACAGTGCCTTATCCATTGGGTTGGTCCCAAAACAGGTGTGTGTACCCCACTCTGACCTATCACCAGTGTCCGTTGAAAACCAAATTCTGGACACTTCTCTCAACTGGAGACTGAATGTTGAATACACCGCTAAAATCAGATTGTACACACTACAGAAAATCCAAATTGAAAAATGCTTGACCAACAATATTATTCGCACCTACCTACCCTAACTGCTGAAATGAAGTGTCAATCAAGTGAAATCATAATTCTAATGAAACCATGCAAGCATTTTATCCACTATTTGTTTTCTTTTCACATGCTTTCTCCAAAGCCTGTTTATTGATAATTCAATCAAGAATTTACCTACAAATTCAAATCTCAAAAAATTAAAAACATTCAGAATATTTACTTCCTCCAACAAAACTGCAAATGGATCCTCTAAAACATGCATAAAAAAACAATCATATTTCACCCCTTCCACTACATTATTGTTTTCATGTGATTTAACCTATTGATTGCCACGAAGAGGATGAAAAATCTATTGAGACTGCTAGAAATAACAATCTTCTGAATCAGAAGATAGTGTTGGCTTAAAATAAACCCTTGGTGGAAAGCAAGACATATCTAACACTAATGTTGATTGACCATCATCTTTATTTCCAAGATGGTAGTTGAGCACAGGCTACGAATCTGAACTGAAATAACCTTCCATGTAATCATCAACATGATCATTAAATGCATGAGGAGGTTGTTGGTCTTCCTCACTGATAAAAATGTGCTCATGTAAAATAGTGTCACTGTCAATGCAGTCAGACTTCCCTGCTTCCTCTGTTATCTCATGATTTGCTTTCAACAATTCAAAGGAAGAAAAACATAATGGAAGATAGTTTTCATTTTCAAGTCCAATGTTTTCTTCATATTCAACATCATGCCTGGAGGATTTTTTATTTGAAAGATTATAAACATTTTGTTTCAACAATTTGAAAGAAGAAAAACACAATGGCAAGGTTCTTTCACCTGATTTAAAACCTTCTTCATTTTCTTAACTACTGTCATATGCACATTTTTCAATTTCTTTGGATTGTTGAACACACTCATTTTCAGATTCATCTTCGACCAATGGCTGTAATTTTGAACCGACAAGACCTTCTACATAACAAATAACAGGGTCATTAAACACATGAGAATATTGCTGCAATTTCTTGTCAATTTGTTCCAGTGAATCAATGTGATTTGGCATCAACACACATTCCTTTTCTTTAGTGATGATCTTAGAATCTTTTTTCAAAAATTTAAATGAAGAAAAGCATAAAGGTAAAGAATTTTCTTTAGCTGATTCAATACTTTCTTCTTTGTAACCATGATATGTAGGCTGATCGCTCTCATTACACTGCTGGAAAGCAACATTTTCTGATAGATAACATGCAACTAGTTGTTCTAGGAAGTCAACATCATAATCATCATCATATTCATCATATATAGGAAAATCAACAACATCTCTAATGTCATCTAAGAAGGAAAAACTTGGAACATCAACATGCTCTTCAACAAGATGATTTGCAAATTCATCTTCTTGACTATATACAAATGAATACATATAACAATCATCTCCATGCTTATCATGGGATGGATCAGAAGCTAAATTAGCACCTTCTTTTTCAATAAGTGGAATATAATCCTTTGAAAAATCATTAGCATTTAAAACTTCAAGAGGGCATATGATATTATTATCTCTTTTCTTAAGATTCAAATCAATTGTTTTCTGTTAATATTCATTGTCATGTTATTTAGCATACAACTGATCATTTTGAATCTATTTACATGCTTGGATATTATGTTGAATCTACCTAACATCATTAAACATTTTTTGTAAGGACTTAGGTATTCTTTCCATCAGGAGGAAAGACAAATCTGGATGAAGATTTGTTGTATAATGGAGCATGGAAACAACTTCAGTGGGTTGAATTTCTTTGGGAAAATTGTAATAAATACTATAAAACTTCCTACTGAATGTAGAAATAGTTTCATTGCTCTGCCTTTTCAAGGCATAGGACTCTGTAAGTTGTATATCCAAATATTTCAAAAATACGTTCTTCAATTCCTCCCATGAGCTAATTGTCTCTAGCTACAAGTTTTTAAACCAGTCTTTGGTATCCCTTTTCAAGGATTGAGAGAAGGCCCTTGCACAAAAATCATCATGATCAATCTCAAAAAATCTATAAAATGTTCAAAATATTGGATGTGTTTTTCAGTTGTGATGGCATCAGGTTCTCCATCAAACACAGGTAGGTACTTATAGTTCTTTGGAGGAAAATCATGAAGGATGTGATGTAATTTTAAGGGTTTGTATCTATGTTGAATCTTGGAGGATATTGGATCAAGTACATGAGGTGAAATATCAACCTTGGTTTCATGAGGCTCATCGACTTAGTTATGGTCATCACATGGCTCAGATGGAAAATATTGATCAAAATTAGTGATACAGTGAGGAGATGTATGTACAAATTTAAGAGAAGGATATACAATTGCAATATTCTCATGATCATCATTTTAATGCAATAGGTAAACAAAAAATTGTTTAGCATGTTCAGGAAAGGACAAAAGGCAATTAACAACAAAAAATATTATGTCTTGGAAAAAACTCAACTTTAGGTACCTTTTTTCTCCCATGATGTCCTTTCATACCTCTATCAAGGGATCTCATCTTCTAGTGGAGTCTCTGAATCACATTTAAATATTGAGTGGAGTCGCCAATAAAATCTTCAGGCTACTGAGTCTTTGGACAGTGGAGTCTCCATGAAAATTTTGAAATCTAGATTCTTGAAAATGGATTGGCCAGGTGAATGATGTACAACCTTTCTGTGTCTAAATACTTTTCACCATCAGTACTTAGATCATAAATTTGTCATTTCTCCCATGGAATATTTCACCTTCGGTCCTCGACACTGGAACCAAAATGTTAGCACTCTGTAAATTTGTTCTTCTGATAAACAAATGACAGAGGTAACCTACAAACCAAATTTAGAGTTGGGTACTAGCCTGATCAGCTCAGAGAGGGATATCTCGTGTCACTTGGTGTTTCTTTGGTAATCAATGGTTGTGTTTAGTTTGTTTTTTCGGGGGGGTTATAAATTTGTTGGCAAGGAAGGGGAGGGACACTTAGAGATATGGAATAATTTTTTTGAAAATGAATGAAAACACTGACATGCCAATAGAACTCTCCATGGGAGAAAGGCTAAATGAGGCAATGAATCTGAGTTACAAATTGAAATTTGCAGAGTGTAAGAGGAAAGGGGAAAAAAAAAAAATTGCATCAGAGCATTAATGAACTGAATTCTGAATTAGTTAGGAAGAAATTTACACAATTTAAATTTCTTTAGCCAAGAGCATCACAAGATGAATTCTGGGCATTTAAACTATCCAATTTAAACATAAGACGATGTAAATGGAATCAGAAACACATGAAATACATACAAAGAGAGAATACAAAGATCATATCACCACCATTAGAATCTTTTCTTAGAGACTTCAAAGACTTTTGCATATGTATTCAATTCAGCTTCAAAAAATTACAATAGAGTTCAGAATAACTAGAATTGTGCCCTTGCACTTCTGCCAACATTAATACATTTGGAACTTCTCATACTTATACAATTCAAGTTCCTTTAGTTAGAAACCAATTACAATAGCTGAATTGAAATGTTTCAGCTTCTAAAACTGATTATAATGATTACAAATGACAATTTTGGTATGAGAATCGAATATAATGATTAATGGGAAAATGTTTTATGATCCAATTGTTGATTACTCTAATGCTTCAGCTCCTCCCTCTGCTGTAAAATTAAATTTTCACCTCTTTGAAATTCTTCCACCAGGAGGAAACATTTATCATAAAAAAATCATAGTCCAGAATTAGGGCACACATATTCATAAAGTAATTTTATTTTATTGTGGGGAATAGGGAATACTATAAATTTAAAGTAAGGAAATTTCAGAGCTTGTGGAGGGTGGTTTTAGTGCACACCACTCCATATCTCAAAATGCATCAAGTAAGAACATATATCCAATCACCAAAATAGTGGTTTAGATTTTGTGACCATTTCAAGAAAATAACTCTCGATCAATTTCAACTCTTGAAATGTTTGTGTGCCCTCCATCCACCCTTTGAATTTTCCTCTGAGTTTGATATTCATGCCCATGATTTGACCTGAGATCATGAATTAGATATTGGGTCAAATATTAATATAAATATTTTTATATAAAAATATTTATATTAAAAATAATAAATCCTTTTTCAATTTTCTAAGGAATTTGGGCATATGAGGCTTATCACATGACTTTGTGGATAGGATAAGGGTGCTTAATCTTGATAAAAGGAATATTTTTAATTTTCAACGGGAATATGATAATAAGGGTAAAACTAAATGAAGTGATGAAACCAAGGGATTTAGATAAGCATTAAGGCTAGATATAGGTTTGGGATATTTGGAAATTTTTGAATCATGGAGGACATGACTATTTTGGATGATCAGTCGAGTGAAGGATTTAGGTGATGGGAGCTTGACGAAGTTGGTGAAAAAGTTTTTATGTCTAAGTGGAAAGATAGCACAAGAACAAGATGCTTTGGAAAAATTAATGTGAATTAGCATGTGATAACATGAACCATTAAAAAATCTATATCTAGAAGAGATTACTCCAACAATATATTTTCATGCATTGGTTGTGTTGATACTAAGAGGGGGATGAATTAGTATCAAGTTCAATTTAAACACTTTGTCAACTTAGACTAAACCAGATTATATATTCAACTATATCCAATGAACAGCGAACAATAGTAGAAGAGTTACACCAAGACACCACAATATGCCATGAAAAATATATGAGAAGTAATCAATAGTTATTGTTTAAGGGAAGTAATGACTTCCAAGGGAAGATACAAATTCAAAGTTCAAGGGAGGGATAAACCTCCAAGGGAATATACAATCCTCCAAGATAAAGAGGGGGTTAAACCCTCTATCCTTGCCCCTTCATTCCACATAAGAATATATAAGAGATAGTGAACTTGTCACTGTCACTGTTACTGATACATAATCATCATCAAACTAGGTCCACTTAGAAACTGGGTCCACAAATATTGTCACTACCACTCTCATTGTCTTTGTGAATATCATTGATACATCATCATCATAAAAATGGTTCCACTTAGAAATTGGGTCCACATTTAAATCCCAGGTCCACATGGTTCCACATATAAAACACAAAAACCACATAGAACCTTGTGCAAAGAATCATGTTTCCATACTATAGTGAACCCATAACAATGATAAAAAACTCACCATAAGACTAGAAAATATCCTTCATAAGAGCTCCTTATCCTCCTAGTTGCTTCACTCCAAACTTGTGATAAGAGATCACTAGCTTGGTTGTTCTAAAAATGAGAAAATACATACTATATTTGCAGTGTTTATGTTCCTATTTTTAGTTTATGGGCCGACATGGTTGAACTGTCCTTAATTTTATGGCTTGGTTGCCAGATGAAAAAATTCATATCTCCTCATTCCTTGGGAGTTAGAAGGAATTCCACATATCATTAGAAAGGTCTCAGAATAATATTTTCAACCATGTAACTTGTGCTTCCATTTTATTTATTTATGTATGGTAAATTATACATCAAATATAGGGTATTTGAATTGACCACAAACAATGCTTTCAACGATATCAATCTTTTGTAGTCTTCTTATTCAAGCAAATGTGGGCTTCTTCACTTCTTCTAGGGTTAAAATCAATGAAAAAAACCAATATTCAAAGAATCTCCTCAATTTTCATTGATAGAATCACTCATGCTACCCCTTTCATCATGCTCTTATTTTCTCCCCCCCTTTGACATCAATGACAAAGGGTGGGACTACTCCCTTTGAGCTCAATGGAAAAAGGTTACCCTCTTCTTTAGGGATTCTCTTGTTGATTAAGGTTGGTTTTCATTTAAGTCAACCCTTGAAGAAAGACCCGCAGCACAAAGGTTTGGGTAATGGACCCAAGATTGTTTGATCTAAATATGACTCATTATTGTCTTGTAATGGTTGATAAGAAGTAAAGATGGATGAACTCCAAAGTGGTCCCCTTATGGTGAAAGCCCTCACGGGAAGATGCTTTGTGGAGTAAGAGAACCCATGCTTAATTGTGGAATAATGAGATCCTATATGGATAGTGCTTGTCATTCCATTTCTAGTGGTATGTGGAACGTCACATAACTCCTCACAGTTAGAGAGTTATGGCCATGAGAAGTTGGAAACACCAGGTTTGGGTAATGGACCGAAGTTTGTTTGATGGATAACCGTATAAGTTATGATATATTTGCAGATAATACTATTCTATATGAATAGTACATGTCATTCCATTTCT
>ML779379.1:2092088-2104590 GCA_009831015.1 Picea engelmannii
TTGGTATGCAGGTTGAATAAGAGCTTGTATGGCCTAAATCAAGCTCCAAGGCAGTGGTATTTGAAGTTTGACAGGTTTATTACAGAACAAGGTTATAGTAGATGTCATTCTGATCACCGTGTTTATTTTAAAAGGCTAGAAAATGGAAGCTATATTATCTTGCTATTGTATGTAGATGACATGCTTGTTACAGGGTCTAATATGCAGGATATAAATATGCTCAAGAATAAATTAGCCAATTCATTTGCAATGAAGGATTTGGGTGTTGCAAAGAAAATCCTTGGCATGAGAATAACAAGAGACAGAAACAAATGCAAATTGACATTGTCCCAGGGTGAGTACATAGAGAAGGTGCTGGAGAGGTTTAGAATGCAGAATGGAAAACCAGTTAGTACACCTTTGGCCAACTATTTCAAATTAAATAAGGAAATGTGTCCCAAGACACAGGAGGAGATATAATACATGTCCAGGGTCCCTTATTTATCAACAATTGGTAGCTTGATGTATGCAATGGTTTGCATAAGACCAGATATTGCACATGTAGTGGGAGTTGTGAGCATGTATATGAACAATCCAGGTAAAGAACATTGGGAGGCAGTAAAGTGGATTCTCAGGTATTTGAGAGGTACTACTACTCATGCATTATGTTTTGGAGGTTCATACAATTTTTTACAGGGATATGTTGATTTAGATATGGTAGGTGATAAAGACAGTAGGAGGAGCACCACATGGTATGTTTTTACTATAGGTGGAAAAAAAGTAAGTTGGATTTCAAAACTGCAAAAGGTTGTTGCACTTTCAACAACAGAGGAAAAGTATGTTGCTGCTACAGAGGCTAGTAAAGAGATGATTTGGTTACAAAGGTTTATGGAGGAATGGGGAAAGAAGCAGGAGAATAGAAGGTTGTAATGTGACAGTGAGAGTGAAATTCATCTTGCAAAGAAATCAGCCTTCCATTCGAAGACTAAGCATATATAGTTGAGGTACCACTTCATACGATCCTCCTTGGAAGATGGAAATTTGAAGTTGGAAAAGATACACACTAGCCAGAATCCCGCAAACATGTTAACAAAGGGAGTAACTAGAGAGAAACTGAGTTCTTGCTCAGTTTCAGTTGGTCTTCAAGAATGAAGATGAAGATGAGAAATTTGCGAGGTACAAGAAAGTTCAGAGTCAAACATATACAACAGCAGTGGAGTTGTTGAGATCAGTCTCCAAGTGGGAGATTGTTGGTTGTGGATCTTGATTATCTTCTTGATTCAAAGGTCCTTGCTTTCAGCTGTGTTTATACCCCATGAAGACTTTAGACCCCAGAAGTATGTACACTCTTCCACGCGGGGGAGTGCATAGGGGGGGTACCTCCTCTGCGGGGTCCGGGGGGTTCGGGGGAGAAGCCCCCGAAGGAAAAATTTCCTTGTAAATGTATATTGTAATTTCATTGTAAATCTGGACCGTTCATTATAAGGTCGTAGATCTAATGGTAGAAATTATGTTAGTGTTTTTTTCCCTAGAAGGCAACCCTCTATTATGAGGAAAATGTATTGAGGCTATGCATGATGGAAAGTATTGTATTCTGAGAGAGGAGACTGTGAGAGAAAGAAGAGGAAGTTACAATGGGTTTTTCTATAGGTTGTATCCCTTCATTTRCTGGATAATAATAAAGGAAGGACCTGGCAATTTCTCTAGTGGACGTAGACCACACTGGGTGAACCACATAAATCCRTGTCTCTATTGTATTGTGTATCTTCTATTTTTTGTTTCYGCATTTGTTTTATTTTATTTCTCCGCGGTCCTATTTTTCTAACAATATGATTACAAAGATTGTGTTTAGGTATTGGGTTGGTACAACAAGCTGTAAGGATAGAGTGTGACAGTCAGAGTGCAATTTTTTTGGCGAAGAACCCTACTTATCATTCAAAGACAAAGCACATTGATGTTCAATATCACTTTGTGAGAAACATGATTGAAGAAAATAAAGTATCAGTGATAAAGGTGGACACTTTGAAGAATGTTTCAGACTCATTAACAAAATCTGTGAGCACTGAGAATTTCTCTTGGTGTAGAGGATCCATGGGCATTCCTGCCCTGGATTGTTGACTATGTAACCTTGTAACCCCCTGTATGCAAAGAAAACAACAAGTGGGAGAATGTTGGTTATGTGTTATATTCTTTGCACGAGTAGTAGTGTTTTGAGCATATGCGTAGAGTGCACAAGGTGGCAGTGCCCCCGATTTTTTTTTTCTGCATCAGGACCGCATGTTTCAAGACCACATTATATTTAGGTGGTTTTTTAGGCACATGGTTTCTTTTCTAATGTTAACGAATTAGGGTTTTGGACTAATCCAGGTCATTGGGTTAGGGTTTTGGGTGCCATTGGCTCCTATATGTATTTTGTATTGTAAACATTGTAACATGATGAATAATATAGAATACGTTGGTTTTCCCAGTTTGGGTTTCCAGGGGAAAAATCTCTGTGTAATGTTTGTAGTTTCCATTGTATCTTTTCTATTCCTTTATTGAATATCTGTTTGCAGTAGATATTGTACAAGGTTAGAATTTACAAGAGAGAATAGAGAACAGAGTTTTGGATGCGATGATTAAGGAAGGGAAGAAGAAATAAGATATTTCTAGAGGATACATGGAGATTTTTCGAGTTATTGATGATCACCCTCAACAAAGAAGACCCAGATCCTAAACTGGATAAATAGTGGGTTGCATCATGGTGCTTACTAGATAGAAACTGACACTGGTAAGGGGAGGTTGCTGATGGACTATTGAGAAGAGAAGGGGCTCCATTGTGCAGAGGAAATCCAGTTGAGAAACCACCTGATAAACCTATGGAGACCCAAAGATCAATGGGAGGTGGAAACTTTTGCTGTGTCAGAGGAGGAAGGAGAGCAACCTTCATGGGTCATCATAAACATGGAACCATCCTAAGTCTATTTCCCTGGTGGTATCATGGCTTGGCACGAGGGTGGAATTTTTTAGGAAGCTACTCTGTAGCAAGGCCTAAGGTTGGGAGGAAAGGAGACCTCTCTCAGTTAGTTGAGTTTATCAATTTCCTTACGAGATAATTACTTACCTGTACTGGAACTGTTTAGGACTGATATATATGTATGCTTGTGTAAATGTTTGAATCTAAGAGGAAGATTAATTGTTTAAAATACATGGCATGAACACATGAAGTTCAGGATATGTTGTGATATTTGTTAATGAACTGGTAATCATAAAAATGAGTTAAGTATGGAATATGCGTGCTTTATCATCTTATATAGATTTATTGGGAACCCGTATATCATGCAATATTTTCCTTTATGTTTCAATAACTTGTAATGACCTTAGACCATATTTCAATTCTTTGAAAATAAGGACTGAAGTCATGTAGAACTTGAGAACTAGCTAAGTTCCCAAAGTGGACTATTTCTTTTGTAAAATCCTATGTTAACCCAAGAATAAATCATAGTCATCAATATGGATAATAGAAATATATCAACCCTTCATCAGTGACGGAACATTGTCATGAATGAATCAGTTCCATAGTGGTGTAAAGTTTTATGAGATTGATAGTCAGTGAGAGGATGAAAATCGTTGATCTAAATGGATCTGAACCATTGATTGCGATGGGTTGTTTGGAGTGAAACCTTCAGAGTGAACCCTCGATTGTTGTGGGAAAATATCTGAAGGAGAGTCTCCAAGGTGGAATGTGGGTCGTAGATCTGATTAGAAGATAGAGTATAGATTTGAATCATTAATCGTAGTGGGTTGGTTGGAATGGTCTCGATTGCGGAGGTAGGAGCACTTCGATGGGAATGCTCCGAAAGGAGATCTAGGTCATTGGTTTGATTTTATTGGAGAGACTCCAATAGGAGATATGAGTTGTTGATCTCCTATGTGCAGGACACAAGAAGGGGAAATTAGATGGTTCCATGTATCATGTCATGTTCCAGGAATTGGCAGGGTCACATGTCATGCCAGGTGATAGGATGTGGTAGTTACGCATGTCATAATATATATAGAGAGGGTAGGAGAACCCTAGACCACCAAGTGAATCTCAATCGTTGATTATGAATATAGTAAGTGCATCAATGTCATCCATAAGAGAGGGTTAGTTGGAGTAGTTTGATAGAGAAGAATGAATACACCCAGAATGGAGGACCCTGAGCGTTAATTCCAAACTATTGGATATTTTGGAGTTTTTCCTAGGGAAACCAAGCCATAGATCTCTGATGCATCATCATTGGAGGTAGAAGGTAGTTGAACTGGGAGGAGGCCCGAATGCTAATGACACAGGTAATCAAAAACGTGATGAGAACCATCAATGTATCGATGGGAAAGAGGAATATCAACCGTTTATCTTCTGCGAGACTTATTCACACGAGGAAGGATGATGATGATGTCATGATGGACGTGGAAAATCAATAAGGTAGTCAGAGTGTCCTTAGGTTGACATGTGTCAGTTGTCGATTGGATGACAAGGATTTAGAGAGGGAAGATGATGATAGTCATTGATATTGTCAGAAATTTGACGAAGTGATATGGACCATTGGATCCATACACATTGTCATCAGAAATGTGAGAGGTTGACATGGTCATTCTTGACCAAGGAAAGTCATCGACAATGGAGAAATAATTGAAAATTATGGGAGTTAGGGCTAATGTGATGCAGACCCCCTTTCTCTCCTAAGGGTTGTGCGACCTCCTGGTCTAGGATCGATAAAGAAACTAAGTCAAATAGACTCTTTGGGTCTCTCCTAGACCCCAAAACCATTTACATAGGCACTTTTTCCTGTGGTACAGGTCGTATGAGAACCGCAGGCCCTCTCCTAAGCTTTGTTCAAACCTCAATGCCAAATGGGTGCTAGTTCTTCTCTGCTAATCCCTTTCCTTTATGTGACCACGGCTATGACCACTCCCCTAATCAAAAGGCACATCATGACTTCACATGTCGGGTCCTTGCAAGTGAGTCACCTTGTTTCTCCTGACCTATGAAATCCCGATAGGAGCCTAGCACGTGCTAGCCCCTCTATTCTCCTTCACCAATGTGACCCCTCGCTATGACCTAGGGCCAAACTTTTGAGTGATTTAGAATTTTTTTCTTTGCGTCTCTCAAAATCTTTCTTGCTCTTCCTTCCGATACCTGAAGTTCTGATATTTCGAAATGCCAAATCAATGGCTCACGCTCCTCTGGATATGACGACCACTATAAAATCATGAATTTCGGCCTCGCAAGTTCTCATTATTCTCCTCTTTGACCTTTTCTTTTTTTGAGTCAGTGAAATACTGATCCCTCGTGACATGTACCTTCCCATGGACAGTCCCGATGATTTTAGAACTTGGGAGTATCCCTTCTGATGGACGGTCCCGATGATTTCGGAACTGGGGAGTGTCCCTTCCGATGGACGGTACCGATGATTTTGGAACTTGGGACTTCACAAAGTCCTCTCTCTTGTACACCTTCAAAGGGTGTAAACCTTGTGCCCATTCCTATGGATCCAATGACTGTTGGTCCATGCGCTCATATCTGATGATTGATATCTATTTTCTCCTATGCGCTCTTCTGGGTGTCTGGACATGAGATTCGACGGTCCAGATATTTTCCTCTACAGCCTGATCTAATGGTTGTCGATGCTCCTCCTCTTGATATTTCAATTTCTCCCTGACTTGAAATATTTCCAACGTTTCAAAGGCCTTGACCTTTGGTTCCTCTGCGAGCTCGATTACCTGGGTCTTGTCTGTATTTTAAAGAAGTTGTCTCTCCTAAGCATTGGGACTTGGAAATAAATTCTCTCTTGCAAACTCTTCGTGATATCTCTTCTAAGATTTCGACTCACTCGATCTCTAATGGATTCAACCCTCTTCTTCCTTAGAGGACTTCTCATGGCCCTCCTGGCACACTCTGCGCTCAACCTCTTAAGCTTACAAACTTGAAACAAGTTCTCTCTACGTGCACTCCTTATGCTTTGACTGGCCTTCAACTGGTTGTCTTTAAACACTTTGTCTTACTATTGGCCTGGTGCACTCCCTGCACATGTCTTCCTCCATAATGTTAATAAAATCTACTTTCCTCCTTGAGCTTCAACTACACGGACCTCAAAGGTCTCTGTCCCTTCCATTCCGCGAAGGGATATAAGTGCCCTCTTGGCTACTTCTTCTCAAGAACACCTTGTTGAGCCTACAGAGTGTTCAACACTCTATGAGTGTCTTCTCCTAGACACTTCTCTTCTCACTAAACTCAAAACAAAGTTCCTTGGTGCACTCCTTTTACTTTCTCGATGCCCTCATGGCAGAGATTTACAAAATCCTCATTAATTATGTTTTCTCTCGGTGTCCTCTTCTGCACAGTATTTCCTCTAAGGTGTTCAGTAACCTCGAGGTTCTCCTTGAGTTTATGATTCCTCTAGTGTGTCCTCCTGGCATATCTTTTTCCAACTCCACGGAGTTTAGATGCACACTCCTTACGCTGGCTACAAAACCTCAATTGTTCTGTTGTGCGTTCCTTTCATAGCCTAAAGAATCCAGAACAATATCATAAAACTCAATGAAGAGAAATGAAATCTATCTTCCTACTGCCAATGAAACTTATCATGCACCCACAACATTCATTCACGACAATACATAAACACACTATGTGCAAGAAAAAATTATTTTCTATTATCTTTGTGTGTCTATACAGATGTTTACAAAAACTGGACTGCAATAGAGTCCCAGTTCTATCAAGCTCTCTCTTAGAACTATTCTACCTCCTAAGTCTCCTAAGACTCTCTCTCTACTTGAGATCTCTCTCCCTCTCAAGTCTCCTAATTATAAAGTGAGGGCTCCATGATATTATCCTCACCACCGTCTTAGTGCTATCACTATCTCATTTACAACACCATACTTCTATGACTACATTCCATAAGGGAAAAATTTGAGGAAACCATATACACTACCTATACAAAGGTGTGGCCTAGAATTTATCATCCTTACAACATGCAAAAATCTGTATAGGATTATATTCAAAATTTAAAAATGGGAGGGTTGGTGCCTCTCCCTTTCTCCATTCCAGGTCTGCATATTAGTGTGATGGTGCATTTATTGAGGTGGAGAGATTCTCCCACATCATACTCCACTGCTAGGAAAAACATGAGCTCCTGCTCACGAGCTCCTCTTATCCAGTGTTGAAATCCTCTTGGATCCCAAACTCTTTTCCAGAGCTATCCTCTTGCTCCTCTCCAGCTACGTCATTACTACTATGTCCTCTTATCCTTATTTCCTGCTGCTATGGCTTGTTCTCCTCTGTTCATCTTTCCTTTGTTGAATTCTTCTTGTGCTGACTTCAACATCAGCTTCTTGATCTACTCTATTACTTTGTCTAGTTTCTCCAGTGGTTGGCTCTTCTTATGCAGTCTTCTTGGCTGCAACTCTTCCTTATGAGTGGGTAGATCATCTTGATCCCCCATATCATTTTCTTCTTCTTTTGTGGCCTTAGCTTTCCACCCTGTTGCAAACTTTAGTTCTATAGTCTCCTCTTGACTAACTTGCTTCTCAGTTTCCTCCACTAACATGTTGGCTTCTTCTGTCAGCTCCTCTTGCATTGGTTCAAGTCCAACTTCTTCCATATTTTTCTCTGGTTGATATGCTCCTCCATCTGTCTCCAATATGATCTGATGGATGTGCAAGCTTTGCACCATTACCCTCCTCTCTAGGAATTCCAATTTTGCATACAGATCAACAACATCTTTTTTGTCTCTTTCACTTTCTACTATAGACTCTAGTGCTGCAGTCATCTCTAGTTCATCTTCCTGGCCGAAAATTTTGAGCCATTCTTTTGAATTCTCTTCTCCTTATTCTGGGGTAGACATTGATGTCTGCTGCATTTCTTCCTCTTCTTTTTGGGAAGCTTCTGATATCTACTCCTTCATCATGAAAGTCACTATTGGCTGTCCTTCTCTTGCTATTGCATCTGCAACACATGCTCTAGCCTCAACTAGGCTATCTGGTAGGAATATATGAATTCCCCCAATAATCAGAATGATCCTTTGATCCTCATCCTGGATGGTGAGAGTATTCAACTTCTCATCATATCCATTCACATGGTCTACAAATCCACATGAAAATTCACCTATTAGCACTCCTTGCTGACATGAAATCTCAATAAAGTCTGTGAGACTCTCAGACAGTCTCATTTCTTTCCCCCTGCCCACTTGGAAATTTGGGATGTCTCTTCTTCCCACCTGACAGTCTATGAGATCAACCGATCCCATATCATTTCCCTCTTGGAAATTTGAAATTTCATCACTACTCCTCTGGCAGTATATGAGACCTTCCACTGATCTCTTTCCATTGCCCACCTGACAACTTGAAAGTCCACTTCTACCCACCCGACATTTTTTGAGATACTCTTCTAATCTCATATTGTTGCCCACATGGAAATATGAATTTTTTTTGTTGTCCTCTTGAGAGTCTATGAGATCATCCAATGATATTATTTCATTTCCCACCTGGAAATTTGAAAATTCATCTCTTCTCTCCTGACACTTTATGAAATATTTATCTGATCTCATCTCCTCCCCATCACTAGGATTCCTTCAGGATTCTGGCTAATAGATGTGAACCACTTCCTCTTCATCTCTGAGGCTTTTGACATACCTCATGCACCTATTTAACAAAGTTTTTTTCCTCTGGCTGACAATCTCATGACTGGCCACTTCACCTTCTTCTTCATGGGCCACTCATACACCCAATGCGCTTTAGCATCCTGTTGCATTTTTAATGTCAGTTTCTCCATCCTTGCTCTTATTTCAATGAGTTCCATATCCATCTCTGGGTTGCATTTCTTCTTGCGGCCTTCTCTTCGACCACGCTCATGGCCTTCAATAGCCATTTCCACCTTATACCTACCCCTTTGGCAAGACTATGGATTACTCTACACCTGAGAGCATCTCCATATTCTCTTACAACTCATCTGGCTATTTAAATGTTTGTTGCTGCACTTGTGCAACAACCTCCTCACAAAGCATCAATACCCTGCTTCCTTCACCTGTTGACCATAGGAGAATTCATGTTTGTGATACCACCTAATGTTATCAGGTAATATCCTTTCACCATATCTCTTTTGTCTGTTATCTGCAAACAAATTTCATCCTTCTGATACTACTGGATGTCATTAGATTACCTCCTTTTCCTACAGAAATAAATTCTTCTCTCTTATACCACTTGATGTAGACCCCCTTTCTCTCATAAGGGCTACACGACCTCTAGGTATAGGATCGATCAAGAAACTAAGTTAGATTGAATCTTTGGGTCTCTGCTAGACCCCAAAACCATTTACACAGGCCCTTTTTCTCATGGCACAGGTCATATGAGACCCGTAGGCCCTTTCCTGAGAGTTGTTCAAACCTCAATGCCAAATGGGTGCTAGCTATTCTCTGCTAATCCCTTTCCTTTACGTGACCATGGCTATGACCACTTGCCTAATCAAAAGGCGCATCATGACTTCATGTGTCGGGTCCTTGCATGTGAGTCAAATTGATTCTCCTGACCTTCGAAATCCTGACAGGAGCCTAGTGCGTGCTAGTCCCTCTATTCTCCTTCACCAATGTGACCCCTCGCTATGACCTAGGGCCAACCTTTCGAGCACTTTGGAATTTTTTTCTTCACATCTCTCGAAATATTTCTTGCTCGTCCTTTCGATACCTGAAGTTTTGATATTTCGAAGCGCCAAATCAACAACTCGCACTCCTCTAGATTTGATGAACAATATCAAATCGTGAACTTAGGCCTTGTGAGTTATTACAATTCTCCCCTTTGACCTTTCCCTTCTGTGAGTCAGCAAAATATCGATCCATTGCCATGTGTCCCTTCTGATGGATGATCCTAATGATTTCAGAACTTGGGAGTGTCTCTTCCGATGGACGGTCCTGATGATTTTGGAACATGGGACTTCACAAAGTTTGCTCTCCTATGCACCTTCAAAGGGTGTAAACCTCATGCCTGTTCCTATGGATCCAACTGTTGTTGGTCCAGGCACTCAGATATGACGACTGAGATATGTTTCCTCCTACGTTCTCTTCTGGGTGTCTGGACGTGAGATTCGATAGTCCAGATGTTTTCCTCTACAACCTGATCTAATGGTTGTCGATTCTCCTCCTCCTAATATTTCAATTTCTCCCTGACTTGGAATATTTCCAACGTTTCAAAGGGTTTGACCTTTGGTTCCTCTACGATCCAAACTACTTGGGTCTCATCTACATTTTGAAGACGTTGTCTCTCTTGAGCTTTGGGACTTGGAATAAATCCTCTCTTGCACACTCTTTGTGCTATCTCTTCTGAGCCTTTGACTCGCTCAGTCTCTAAAGGATTCAACCCTCTGCTTCCTTAGAAGATTTCTCATGGACCTCCTGGCACACTCTGCGCTTGACCTCCTAAGCTTACAAACTTGAAACAAGTTCTCTCTGTGCGCACTCCTTGCACTTTGACTGGCCTTCAATTGGCTATTTTTCAACACTTCATCCAATTGTTGACCTGGTGCACCCCTTGCACAGGTCTTCCTCCAGAATGTTAAGCAATTCTACTTTCCTCCTTGAGCTTCAACTGCTCGGACCTCAAAGGTCTCTGTCCCTTCTATTTCTCGAAGGGATATAAGTACCCTCTTGGAAAATTCTGCTCAAGCACACCTTGCTAAGCATATAAAGTGTTCAACACTCTATGTGTGTCTTCTCCTGGACACTTCTCTTCTCATTGAACTCGAAACAAAGTTCCTTGGTGCACTCCTTGTACTCGCTCGATGCCCTCTTGGAAAAGATTTACAGAATCCTCAGTAATTCTATTTTCTCTTGGTGTCCTCCTCTGCACAATATTTCCTCCAAGGTGTTCAATAAACTTGAGGTTCTCCTTGAGTTTATTATTCCTCTGGTGTTCCCTCTTGGCATGTGTTTTTCTGACTCTGTAGAGTTTAGATGCACACTCCTTTCCCTGGCTACAGAACCTCAATTGTTCTATTGTGCTCTCCTTGCACATTCTAAAGAATCTAGAATGATATCATAAAACTCAATGAAGATAAAATAAATCTATATTCCCAATTCCAATGAAAATTATCATACATCCTCAACATTCATTCATGACAATACATAAACACACTATGTGCATGAAAAAATGCTTTTCTATTATCTTTGTGTGTCTAGACAAATGTTTACAAAAATTGGACTTCAACAGATTCCTAGTTATCTCAAGCTATCTCTCAGAACTATTCTACCTCCTAAGTCTCCTAAGACTCTCTCTCTACTTGATATCTCTCTCTCTCTCAAGTCTCCTAATTACAAAGTGAGGGCTTCACAAGCTTATCCTCACCATAGCCTTAGTGTTATCACTATCTCAGTTATGACACCATACATCTATGGATACATTCCATAAATGTTCATCTAGACCTAACTACGATCTGGACCTGCTACATGCAACCAATTAAGGCAACCCTATCCACTACCTATAAAAAAGTGTGGCCTAACAATTATCATCCTTAAAACACACAAAAATTCATATAGGATTATATTCAAAATTTATAAATGGGAGGGTTAGTGCCCCTCCCTTTGTCCATTGTGCATCTACGTATTGGCATGCTGACGCACTTGCTGAGGTGGAGTGATGATCCTGCATCATAATGACAACCATTAATCGGTTGAGTGACAAGGATAAATCTCCATCGTAGATCTCACAGGTCACATCCATACATCGTGTAAAACATTGGGAGTTGGTACTTAACTTTTGCACCAAAAGACATCGCCAATGTGGTCGGAATTGTTGATTTCAAGGGCTGTGAGCTATAGGATTTGGGGACAGTGCACCTTGGTGTATCATCTTTGGGAGTCTTGGGATAGTGAAAGGGATCCATGAAATAAGAAATCCCGATGACGATGAAAATGGGCTAAGGGATCTAGCCTATGGAACAATCGCATAGGTGGAAGGTGCCACATCAGGTGGCTCACGTTATGAGATACCATGTGGCATTGAGATGGATTTTGACTATGAAATTCTGAGAAACTTTCAGAGGCTATAAATTCTTTTCATGAGCTCTAAATTGAGCATGGTTACAGTTGTTGGAAAGTGTTGGATTACCGAGAGAGGGGTGAATCAGTAATAGAGAAATTTAATCCTTTTTAACCATATAATCCAAATGTTATATCAATGTATCATTATCATCCAATAACTGTAGAGTAAATAAGCAATGAAAAAATGAACAATCATACACATACATAGTACACCAGTGTTTTACATGGAAACCCAAAGTGGGAGAAAACCACATAATTATTTTTCTTATCTATCTCGAAGAATTACATTCATTGGAAGCACCAACTTCCTTTGTTTTCCAGTTGCAACTTGAAGGAGGCTCCAACCCCCTTGTTTCTCAGGCTACAACCTGAGGGAAGCTCCAAATCCCCTATTCTCTGGTGACAACCAGAAGAAGGCTACAATCCCCTATGTTCTCTGACTACAACCGGAAGGTGGCTACAACCACTTGTCCTTGCCT
>ML779379.1:2113529-2124620 GCA_009831015.1 Picea engelmannii
ATATTACCCAAACCTGGGTTCTCCAACTTCTCATGGCCATAACTCTCTAACCGTGAGGAGTTGTGTGATGTTAAACATACCACCAGAAATGGAATGACATGTACTATCCATATATAATAGTATTACCTTAAAATATATTAAAACTCATACCATTATACATGAAACAACCTTGGATCCATTACCCAAACCTTTGTGCTACTGGAATTCACTACCATACTTTCTTCAAGGGTTGACATCAATGACAACCAACCTTAATCAACAGAAATCTCTTGATGAGTAGAATATGATGGTACACTCAGGGAAATATTTTGAGATAGTTGGGGAAAGTGATAATTTTAATGCCCCATCCCTTAAAAGGACACTTGGGGGGTTGTGTGTGTTACAGAGTGGTATCAGAGTAGACCAAGACCACTTAATATTGTTTAAATGAATGGTAGGCTTGTAGTCTTGTATGATTGTTTAAGATGGTAGGATTGAATGGGTCACCAATACCAATTAATATTGTTTAAAAAAGGAAAAAAAGAAGAAAAAAAAGAAGGATTTTATGTTATCTTGAATGCATGTTTTTAAAAATATTGAAATAAAATGCTAATGATGATTGTCATTTCAACACATAGGATGAATCGAAAAATTCACAGAGGTGAATGGCGCATCACAATATGGATGACACCTCACACCTTAGAGACACATATTCTGATGGTCGAAGGGACAGAGAAACCCCGCCATATTTGATGGCCATTGTGAGAAGTATGAAAGAAGATAATGAAAGAATTATGAGAGCCCATGCCAAATATGCAGAGTTGAATGCAGTTTTACTACAAAGTCTATCTGAAATTCAAAAATATCTGCAATATGGCCCTAGCAATGTAGAATTACAGTAGTCGAAGAGGTTGGAAACCACTTCGGATGATGAAAATCATGGGCTGGATCACAGTGAGACGAGAAGGAGTTATTCCAAAAGGAATCATAGGGGTACCAATAAAGGTGAATAGAGTGTAGGTGTTTCCATAGAGTCCTCTAGTCAGAAGACTATTTTAGCAGGACAATCCAGTAGTGGCATAGAATCAAACATTTCTAAGAAGAGAAAGAAAAAGAATTCTCATAGTTTTATGACTTGAGAATTCAAGAAGGATCATATGCCTACCTTTGATGGAGAGATAAAGAAAGGGGAAGAAGTTGAAGCATGGATATTTGGTTTGAAAAATTACTTTCGAGTACATAATTATTATGACAATACCAAGACAAGGATTGCAGTATTTAAGCTGAATGGAGGGGATTCCATTTTTTGGGAAGAAATCAAGGAAATAAAAAGGGTAAATGAAAGAAAATGAACCTGGAAACAATTTTATAAATACTTTTGTAAATCCTACCTATCTAAAAAGTATTATGATGAGAAGATAAAGGAATTCCATGGGCTTAAGTTAGGACAACTTACCTTGGATGCATATGCAAAAATATTTATGGATCTATTGATGTATGTTCCCTACCTTAAGTATGACAAGGAGAGAATCCAATGTTTTCTCAATAGGTTACCACATTCCTACCAAGATTGAATTGAGTTTGATAAACCCAAGACGTTGGAGGACACCATTCGGAAGGCCAAATGTTTTTATGACCAGTCTAAGCATAAGGATGAGTCTTCCAAAGATTGGAAAAGGAAGGAAAAGAGTGGATTCAAGAATAAAAGGTTCAATTATTTCCCCCACAATAATTATGGAAAGTATGTATAGACGGTTCAACCAAGTAGGAGTGTACATAAACAAAAAAATGTGTCTCAAAGTAGGAATAAATTAGCAGATAAAATAAGGGAAAGAACAGAGGAGCCCAAGAAAGGACCCTTTCAATGTTGGGGATGTGGAGAGCCACATCCATTGAGGTATTTTCACCACCAAAAACATGACAATCAAAATTTTTAAAATGTACAGGATGTAGCAACAGTTAATGACGTAGCTAGGAGTGTCTCAAGATTCTATGTAGTGGTGGAAAATTAGCAAGCACACTGCCAAGCCTCCATGGTGGAATTGGAAGGTATTATTATTGAACGAACAATCTATTTTTTAATTGACCTAGGATATAATATTAGTTACATCTCACCTTGAGTGATTGAGGCATGTTCATTACAGAGAAAGAAGCACACCAAAGCGTGGTTAGATCAGTTATCCACTTGAACAAAGAGGAAAGTGGCGGCAGTAGTTGAAGCTTTTCCAATTGGGATGGATGGATTTCATACCCAAGAATTTTGAGTCTCCTACCCCTTGGATCATATGAAGTGTTTTTGGGCATGGATTAGTTATCTACCCATATGGAAAAATTATTTTTTTATGAGAAAATTTTAGAAAGTGAATATGAGAAAGGAAATACCAAAATTTTGCAAGGCATTGGGAATTCAATCTCCATGAGGAAAATATGAGCATTGCATATTAAGAATTTTAGCATAAAGGGGTGTCCCTTGTATGCTATACAAGTATTAAACTCAACATAAGGAAAGGAGTTGAAGGTTTAAGATCACCCAGTGTTATGGGAGTTCATAGATGTGTTTCCTGAGGAGGTACCTAGATTACCTCCAGAAATAGATCTCGATTTTTCAATTGATCTTGTGCCTTACAGGATGAGCACACGAGATTTGGTGGAACTAAAAATGAAATTGAAAGAAATGTTGGACAAGGGTTACATCAGGCCGTGTGTGCCTCCATGAGAGCACCAACCCTGTTTGTAAAGAATAAATATGGTACCTTGATGTTATGCGATTATAGGTAGATGAACAAGATGAACATCAAGAACAAATACCATTTTCATAGAATAGACGATCTCTTTGATCATCTTAGAGGGGATACAATTTTCTCAAAGATATATTTAAGGTTAAGATATCAAGAAGTTAGGATTAAAGATGAACACATCCATAAGACAACCTTTAGGACAAGGTATGAGAACTGTGAGTTTGTTGTGGTGCCATTTAGACTTACCAATGCACCAACTACATTCATGTGTTTGATGAATAACGTGATCAACAGATATTTAGACAAGTTTGTCTTAATATTCATGGAAAAAAATTTGGTGTATTCCATGAACTGAGAGGAGCATGAAGAACACCCCAAAATGGTGTTACAGGTGTTAAGAGAACATAATCTATACGCCAAGTTAAGAAAGTGTGATTTCTTTAAAAATGAAATACAATATCTAGACCATGTAATCTCAACTGAAGAAGTGGAAGTAGACCCCACAAAGATCAAGGAAATAATGGATTGGCCTACCCCTATAAATGTGACAGAAGTGTTATCCTTCATGGGATTATCTGGATATTATAGAAGATTCATCAAGGGATTCTCCAAGATCGGTAACCCTATTACTTCATTACAAAGGAAAGGGAAGATGTTTGTATGGTCACCAAAATGTTAATATGGCTTCCAAAAAATGAAGCAACTATTGGCTAATGCCCCTTTTTTAAAGATTACATACCCATAAAAAGACTTCCTGGTTTGCACAAATTCTTGCAAAGAAGGACTCATTGGATTTCTCATGTAAGATGGGCAAGTGGTTTTTTATGAATCACGTAAGTTGAATGAACATGAGAAGAAATATGTTTCACATGACCTATAACTTGAAACATTTGTACATGCATTGAATATGTGGAGACATTACTTACTCGAGAGGAGATTTATCCTCATGATTGACCATTGTAGTATGAAGTATTTATTGGACTAGTTGTGGTTGAATGCTATATAGGACAGGTGGAAAGCACTAATCAACAAGTTTGACTTCAAAATCAAACACATAAAAGGAAAAGATAAAACAGTGGTCGATATGCTCTGTCGAAGCATTCATACAATACACTTAGTAACAAAAACTGTAGGAGAGTCTGACATTCAAAATAGCATTAAGACCCTCTTTCTGGAAGACAATTTCTTCAATCAAGTGAAGGAAAAATTGCAACAAGAACCTAGGGAAAAGAGGTATGAAGGATATCAAATAAGGGATGATAATATGTTACTATACAACAATAGGTTGTATGTGCCTAATTTAGTAGATTTGAGGCACTTGATTATGAATGAGTTCCATAAAATACCTTATGTGGGTCACCCTGATTATTGGAAAATTGTGACAACATTTAGACAACTATATTATTTACCTAGAATGAAGAAATAAATTGCTCATTACATTGCAAAGTGTTTAGAGTTCCAATAGGTAAAAGTAGAGAATCAACACTTGCTGGACTATTGCAGCCCATACATATACCATAATGGAAATGGGAAGCGATTTCCATGGATTTTATCACAAGTTTACCAAACACAATTAAACAACATGATGCAATCATCATTGTAGTAAATAAGTTGAGAAATTTAGATCCAATGACCTATATCATAGTGGGTTTTTCGCAGAGGAACATTTAGAGAGAACCCTCGAGTGTTGTGGGAAAATATCCGAAGGAGAATCTCTGAGGCCGAATGTGGGTTGTATATATTGTTAGCACTATTTTTTGCATCATGGTTTGTGCTCCTTTCAAATTGATGCTCAATCATTTCCTCTATTTGGTTAACAAAATGATCTTGATTTTTTTTGTAAGGCTTCAAATTCCTGTAGCGCATTTTATATGTTAAAAGTTACAAAGCACTACCAAAATTTTCCTATTCCTGTAGCACTACAAAGAAAAGTTTTAAGAGATGGATCTACCAGAATTTATTGAAAAGCTTATTGGGTTTTTCTTATTAAGTTTCATTATTAATGGGCCTAATATATTATTCATAAATCCATTCTCTTATTTAATTTCATATGTCCTTAAGCATCTCGAGACAGAGAGATTTTGGGGAATATTATTTGGTTTTGCAAAAGGTTTTTGTGACTTGGTCATAGATATTATTTGGTTTTGCAAAAAGTTTTGGTGACTTGATCATCGAAAAAAAAATCACAGAGAAACACTCACAACACTAGACACCAGGAACTGCGCACATGCCAAACACTAAGGGAGAGCCCACTATGGAGCATAAAGTGCACAACATGTCTGGAGTGTCTTGAAACACTTGTATATAAAAATTGATGAAATAAATTTGTTTCTATACATGTGGGATAACCCACTACATAAAAAAAATAAGATCTTCAGAATCAAACTGGAGCGCCCAGTCCAAATTGTCAAGCAGAGAACACTACAAGGATCTCCTAGGTGTTAAATTCACTCTGCATATGGTTTCAAAACATTGCAATAAAATGTTAAGGTGACCACCCAAGGTTTCAGTTTAAAATAAAAAAACGCCCAAGTATCAAAATCAGTCTCAAAATGGACCAAGCAGATATCCACAACTATCAAGGGTTCCCATGTGAGAGCCCACAAATTATATTAATGTATAAAATTCAATGCTTGGAAACACAAGGAATGCACACTTCAAAGATCCGTTTGCACCCTATCTGGGATACACCTTCTACATATTTTTATTGATGCAATAGTGAACTTCTGTGTACCTGTGATTATTAGTGATGATATCAAATTACCTTTCGAAGGCATCATAGACTATTCAAAGAATCAAAATCCTTGTAGCTTCTTCTAACATGGTACTGTCATAACCCTAAATTGCACCTGACATGCTTACCTGTCATCATGCCATCTAACTTGCTATCTTTACCAAGCCATTATTGAAAAAATATCCTAAAAACCATCATTTTGAAGGTGTAAGTGCCCTGCACCATTACTTCCCACGTACACACGCTTGTTGAGCCACTAAAACCTGCGTACACTCACAAAATATCGTGAAATGTGGAAATTTGCATAGGATATTGGTTTCTGGGCTGTTACATAACTAGTTGACTACCCATATCCAGTCACCCCAACCATTACTATCCCTTTTGGCCTATAAAAGAAGGGGTTGGGGTCCCATTGCAAGGGGAAGCACGAGAGTAAAGAAACTCTGCCCATTTTATCAATCCCCCTTTGCCCCAATTGCAAAACCCCTACCATTTCCCTAAGAGAGAACTGAAGAGGAGAAGAAGACGTGGAAGTAGTTGGTGCACGGTGAAGAGGAGACCAGAACCAAGTTCAAGGAGTAGTGTCGGTATCATGTTGTAAGTGACTTTTGTGAGATTAATATAAATAAGTACATTTTCCATCACACCAAATGACGTCTTAAACTTATATGATTTGTTTACATTTATTGTTTATGATGTCTAACCCCCTAATCCATATGTAGAATGCATGATTTTAGTTTCTTGTTTTTATTTTGATGATTGCAGGTCAGCCTTGGGAGGATATTTGCAGTCAGGAAACAACCAAGTGCAAAGGGATTGACATTGGATGCGGAGTTTAAGGTAGGACTATCGGATCCCTCTCTCTTGTCTTTTATGTATGATTGTGGGGTAATGTTGGGATAATGATAAAAAGTAGGAGACTTTAGATGGTTAGCTATGCCTACACTTTAGACCCTTTGTGTAGTCCGTGGAGGGGTTTTCCTGCTATAGCAGAATTGGCAACCATACTGGGGATGCCTCTAGGGTCTTTGGGGATATTTATTTCTGGGTTCTTTGAATCAGTTCATTCATTGTTTTCTGATTTTCTATGAGATTCTATGTCATCAAGGGATGCTGGTCTTCCATACCAGTACTCTCTTCCTATGCTAGACTATTGTTTTTTCATTTTTTTGAAGAGTTACAGAGATGTACGTGGCCTGTAGTGCGCCTGCACACGTGGATACATGCCCTGCCCTTGGACAACCCATGTAAATACACTTGCTATTGAAGTGTCAATAGCATGTTTATTGAGGAATTTTTTTAAAAAAAGAAGAGGCAATCATCCTCTTCCTTGTCAGGAGTCACACTTCTCAAGGGTTTTCTTGATCTAGTACTGGTCTCTGTTATAGTGGTCTGTAGCCTAGGTATGACTTCAATTTAGCTTTCTTTTGATAAAAGATTTCTTCTGTTTTATTTAATATGGTTTTTAGACAAGTTGGTGAGCCTTCTTTGATCTGCCTGCTTGGTGTTGTCAGTGATTGCCTTCAATCTGCAATTGGGCCAGAAGCCATTTCTTGGCCTTGTCTTGTCATCATTTTCCCCTTTTTTGCATTGAAAGAAAATAAAATAATTCGTTTTCAAATTTCTTGTTTTGAAGCAAGTAACAATAAGAAAAAAAATATTTCATTACTTTGTTTAGTAAAGTAGTTTAGGTTAGTTTCTTTGTTTACCAAGGAAAAATAAAGTTTTCTTAAGTTCTTTACTTGAATGCTTAGGACAATAAGTAGCTCATAGTCGAGCGAAATCTTGTTTTGAGTTTTCCTTTTCAAAGAACCGAGAAAAGTAGTTATGAAAAGTTTGGTGAAAGAGTTTCAATTGGAAAATATTTATTTGTAAAGAAAGAAGTACTTTTGTTTCTAGCATCATCTTATGATATTCTCTTTAATCTCTTAAAGAACATCACTGGTTTCAATTCATTCCTTTTAACTTAAGACAACCACTAAAATTAACACCTAATTAAAAGTTATTAGACTTTGTGTTTGAAGCGTTCATCAATTTAGTCTAGGCTAGAGCCTTGATTTAGGATTGGAGAGGAAACTCTTCAAGGCTACCAAAACAAACATAAGAGTCTGAGCTACAGATTTCTTGAAAGTCCAGTAACTATGAAAGTTATCTAGGACCCCCCTATAACACAGAGGCTAAACACGAGGTCGTGTGCAAAAAGGTAGCGGAGATAACCCCTCCAAAGCCAAACCAAGCATAGTGGGGAACACATATAGAGGGATTATCTTGGGATTTTGTTGATCACATTTTCCACAGAGCTTCATGGGTATCTAATTTGTTCAAACACTTTCTTTTGATACCCTTGACAGGTTTCGGGCTTGATACCCCTCTCAATGTGGTCCACTCGACTGTCGACTGTACCCGCCTGGTGACTGTTCACGCCCTGGAAACCTAGTTGCCTTTATCTTAGTGACTGACACAGGTGACTGTAGGGGTATACCATGGTACCTAGGGTAGACATCAAGACATGATTTGCAGAGTATACATGGAGGGTTCTAGCATATTCAAGTTTCACTTTCACTGGTAAGTTTCTCTAGTGTTGGTTGTTGTAATTATTCTTCGAACTAGCTAGTGATCTGCTTGTCTTACCTCATAGGAAATGTTTCTAGTGTGTGTTGGTTTCTAAAATGATTATAGAAATCCCTAGTGTGTCATTGATATTCTCTCATAGTGGAGGATCAGGAGCTCCACCAGTCGTGAAGGATTTTGGGCCTACCGCTGGTTGATCTCGAGCCACCCTCGCCACCGCTAAGGTGAAAACTAGACTAGCAAGGCTCTTTTGAGGCGACCGGGTTATAAGAAACTATGCCCAACTCATCTCTCAGAGGAGAACATTCGATTATGGAGGAACCAATCATTTTTTACCTCGGAGCACAAGCTCTTTGTCTGTATAACCCTCCAATCACTGATCTATTGATGCCCATCATTGTACAAGTTCAACCTTACAAGCGTCAGGTAGTGTCACAAGCAGTGATGGAAACAAATGCTACTACTTTTGTAGGGAATACTCATATTTCCTCTACGGTTGTCACTACAGGGGGTGTTATGCCTCCTAACCAACCGTCGCTGGTCTGGAATACTATGGTCTCGATTGCCTCTACCTCGGGCAATGTTCTATTTTTATCTATGGTGGAGATCACTGCTCCGTTCACCCAGAGTGCGACAGGCCCTCTGTTCTCATACGGGATGCCTAGCTTTGGTACGAGCACTGTCCTTTCCCACTCCACTGTACATACATTAGTTCTCGAGATAGGGAGCTCCAACGCTCCTAAAAAAGGCTCTATGGGAGGAACTTCAGCTCCCTATAATGATTTCCCTTACGGAGGGGGTCATATGCCTCCTTCATCCCCTTCGCTCGGTGGTGCTCACCAGCATTCTGCTGGGCCGAACATAAAACACAGTTCATTTGGAGTAGGGAGTCAAGGACTACCTTCTTATAGCATGCTAGTAGGTTTGACATCATTCTCTTTGTTCGGTGCATTTGGTAGCAACGCATTCTCGTCAACTACTATCTCGGTCAGGGGAAACCCTAGTTATGGACAACAAAATCCTATGCAGGGTATTATTCTTGCACATGGCAGAAACTTAGGAATTCCTTCCTCACAAGGACCATGGAATCCATGGTAGGGATCATTTCCCTCATTAGGGATGCCAACCGGGGGAAACCCCTTACATAGCCAATGGAACCCTGGGAAAGGCTCAACACCTATGCCCATCAGATCGGTAGGGGGAAACCCTTCCCAAAATCCTTGGAATGCGACGCAAGCCCAACCCTTTACATCCTATTATGGGAGTCATCCGATGACATCTAAACAAGCACAAAATATGTACACTGGTCACAGACATGGTTATTACCAGAACCCTCGCCAACAACCTAACTTTTCCTGGCAACCTGGTGCCAACCAAACTCCAAGCTCCTTTTTACCTAGTTACAATCAACAACCCAAATTATTGTTTCTGACAATTCTGCACTTTCCAGACTTGACAAGGTTATTAAATGACCCCATATGTCAGGATCCACATTGGCCCCCTATGCTGACCAAGTTTCCTTCGGACATCCCAAAGTTTGAGGCCAAGCCTAACGAAGATCCAGGTGATCATGTGACTACCTTCCATTTATGGTGCTCATCCAATTCTTTGAGAGATCACTCCATCTAGTTGTGTTTTTTTCAATGCACTCTCATCGGGAGTGTGGAAAAATGGTACATCGAGCTCGATCGCTCAAGATACTCTTCCTTCGGCGAATTGGCAATGGATTTCTTAAACCATTTCCAATTACCTGTGAGATACGATGTCAGCACCAAATTGCTAGCCAACTTTGAGTAAACAAAAGAGGACCATATCTCATATCACATCCAAGAATAGAGACGCTAAAAGTGTTTGATAAAAGTGCCAGTCCCACCAGCATTCCTGCTTGAGTGGTTCCTTAAGTATTTGGTACCTCATTCATGTAAATATGTCACAACCTTATGAGAGCCCAACAACTAGAACTGATTTACTCTCATTCTGGTTTACTTTACGAAGTTTTTCTAGATGCACCATGGTTGATACTTGATAAGACCAGACAAATATATGGACCACATGCAGATGGTATTGTAGGTTCAGTGCAAATGAATCCTGTTGATCAGCTGTCGAATCAATTACATCAATTGTCAATACAGGAGACAGTGGCCAGCCAGACCATTGGTTTGGTTGCTCCCCCTACTCAAACACCGGATGTACATAGTGTGAAATTGAAAAACCCGAAGGCCACCCAACAACTTCACGGAAAGAAGAAATAGCGAAAGAAGGGTAAGGGGGATACGAAACCTACCAATAATGATGGCGAGGGAAACACTGAAAAGAAGAAGTCAGAGTATCCATGTAATCTTTGCAAGGAATACCATCTGACTCACCAGTGCCCTCAGCTTGCAGAGGCCCATAATTTATTGGCATGGAAACCACCTGTCGTGTTAATGAATCCATTTCTGCATGGGAAACATTTACCTCAACCCTCTTCAAGAGAAGAAGGGGCCAGTCAGGGCCCCCCTCCGTCTTCGAGTAATCCTTCATCTGCGAATGTGTACACCATGAAAGGTATCATTCACATAACTACTAGGACACGCAACTACGGAATTCCAAACACCCCTGAGAAGGGTAAAGAAGATGAAAACCCATGTCTTCCTCTCTAGATTGAGAAGACATTGGGAGAAATAATGAAACGCCTCCCCAAAGGTGCGTTCAAGAAATCTTCTCACAACCCAAACACAAGGGCCTCCGAGAACTACTTTGTGGTGGAGGATTTGTCACAAACCCCTTATGTGATGTCAGCTTTGGAAGTCCTCCATATCTTCCCTTCCCAGAGAAAGTCTTTGTTAGCTTCCATAGGATCTGTTGAGACTTGTAATCTAGGAATGATCATGCTTGATACGATCAAATTAAAACCTTGTCTTGCTTACAACGTAGCGTTTCAGATAGTAGTGGCTTACACCACGAAAACTTTTACTCGAAACATTTTTTGCATGATGGTTGATGAGGGTGCCTTGACATGCATGATGTCTTTGGCGTGTTGGAAGGCCATTGGTCAACCCGTTTTGTTTCTGTCACCTACTCTTCTTA
>ML779379.1:2124670-2135968 GCA_009831015.1 Picea engelmannii
TTCAGCAGAGGCCGCACAGGAAAAGGTGGCGGAGCAGAGGATCCTTCGTAGAGGAAGAGAATCGGCGACTTGAAATAGTCGGGCAGTTTCACGAGACTCCGCGAATCGTCAGATCCGGAAGGAGCTGCGAGGGGTTTAAGCCGCAGGTGCACGGAGGAACCATTTCCATCGCATATCGGGAAATCGGGGGTTGCGGGGAAAGAATCCCATGCACATTGGAATCGCGAAGGGCGATTTCCTGATTTGATCGAGGCCGTTGATCCTAGCGTGGACAGGTGGCACAAATCCGGAGTATCGGACTTTCGGTATTCGGGGTTTCCAAAGGCAAGAGTTTTGGAGTCGTGGATCCGCGAGTCGCGAAGTCCTGACATGACGTGGCAGTGTGGGACCCGGACGTCAGTGGGGGACCGCGTGAAGGCATATCGGCACATCGGGGTTCGGGGATTCGAAAGGTAAGCATCTCCCTTCCTCTCACCTGCCGATTTCCCGATAGGAAGATCCCCGAAACCAAGAGTGTTGAACGTTGACATCGCGGATCGGGATTCGGAGGTTTCATGTTGCACGGAAGGTGCGCATAAGGTTCGCGAGTCCACGAAACCCGACTTTCCGAGTTTCGAAAGGGAATATTTTCCGAGAAGACTGTGGGTGACAGAACTCCCGAGTAGGAGTTGGAAGAGCATCGACTCTTCGGGCCGTGGGACGAGAAGGTTCTGGTGGAGCGACCAACTGTGGAGAGTGCGGTTGCCGTCACCCTTCATCGAGGGTATCCACGTTCCCCATGATTGATAACCCTCAAATCGACACCATCAACATAGGGGTTGGTTTGTTCCCACCTTCGATGGGTAATTTCAATTACTCGCCTCCGACTGACAATGTCCATTACATGTCAGTTGTTCCCGACCAACCTAGGGCCGAAATATTTCAAATCTCATCATTTCACATGACTTACTTTAACGATCCGTGGAATATTCCTTCCCCATCAACCACGATGGAAGGGATAGGGAACCATGGCATGGAGATGCCTTTGTCCATGACATAAGTTGCGTACTCTATAGTTCAACAAGATTCTGTTGACCCTGATCTGACTCTCACATAAAAGTTGGATATGGTTCTCGAGCCTACATGGGCTCAAGGTTCCATCGCCGATACTAATTCTTTAGACTTAGTATTTCCCTCAGACGAGGTGATTATTGAGGCAATGAATAGTCCGAACAGACCCTGTGATGATCTTCATCACCGATCTTACTTCCTCCCAGAGTTAAGAAGAATTGAAGTAGGTGAATTCACTCTGACTATGACTGGAGATAAGGCTTGTCCTATCAATCCTTTGGCTATGCACGTTGCTTATGATGAAGTAAATATGGAAAACATTGCTCAAACGATACATATCGATATCTCCAAAATCCCTGGCATCGTGGAGAATATCTTCATCGAAGCGGATTGCTCACCCAAGGAGATTCAAATCTACACAGATTTATTTGAAGAATTTTGTGACGTGTTTGCTTGGTCTTATGAGGAAATTTCATGCATAGATCTAAGAATTGTCGTACAAAAAATCATGACATATACTGATGCTAATTCAGTCCGACAGAAGCTTCGTCCAATCAATCCTAGGAAAGCAACAACTATTAAGGATGCAGTAGAGAAACTACTCCAAGATGGTTTCATCTAGCCCGTCCAATTGACTCAATGGGTGTCAAATCCTGTTCCAGTCAACAAAAAATAGGGTATGATTCATGTATGTAATGAATTCCATGATTTGAACAAGGCCTGTCCAAAAGAAAATTTCCCCACGCCATTTATTGACCAGATAGTCGATGAATGCGTAGGATGTGAAGCCTTTTCTTTCATGGATGGTTTTTCGGGATACAATCTGATACAGATTAAGCCCGAAGACCAACACAAAACTACTTTCATTCATCTGTGGGATACATTTTCTTATTGGAATATTCATTTTGGTCTAAAAAATGTTGGAGCTATGTTTTAGTGGGCCATGTCTTTTTCTTTCCACGACCTCAAACACATAGTCGAGGATTATATCGATGATTTAGTGTCACGATCTCTCAAGAGAGATAATCATCCTGCACACCTTTGACTTATCTTTGAGCGATGTCTCTACTACCAGATCATGGTCGCAATGTGGTGATCATGTTCAATCCTCTAAAGGTTGAGGAAATAGTTCAGTTGCCTCCCCCATGAAAAATCCCTTAGCTTCAGAGTCTACAGGGAAAAGCGAACTTTTTACGACGTTTCATCACAAACTATGCTGAGATCACAAAGGGTTTTATGTTTTTACTAAATAAGGACATTCCTTTTCATTGGGAAGAAGCTTCTCAATGCTCATTCAAAGCGTTGAAATGCACCCTCACATCCTCCCCTCTTCTTCGGCCACCCAATTATAATAAAGATTTCTTATTTTACTTGGTTGTTGCGGATTCGACCATCAGTATGGTCTTGGTTCAGGAGGATGATTTTCTCTCAGAATACATGATTTATTACCAGAGCCGAGGCTTGGTTGGACTAGAACTCAATTATTCCCACATTGAAAAACTTGCGTTAACAGCAGTTCATGCTCTCCAACGGCTCTGTCATTACATCATGTTTCACAAGACCACCATCATCGCTGCTGTGAATTTGTTTCAATACGTGCTGACACAACATGCAATTGGTAGAAATATCAGTATATGGATAGTTATCCTCCAGGAATTCAGCTTGGATTTTGTTTTGGAAAAATCCAAAAAGTCGTTGGTCTTTGTGGAACTCATTTCAAAACTTCTGGTTGAATCATGTGATGTTATACCCGAAGAGTTGCCTATCAAAGGAGACATGTTTTTTATCGCGTCTTTGGACCTATGGTATAGAGATATACTATTCTATCTCCATACTTTGAGGTGCCCCACCTCTTCTTCTCGTGATGAGCATCGTCGTATACGCCATCAGGCCAAAAAGTATCTCATACGCGAGGAAACTCTGTATTGTCGAGGTTTTAGATTGCATCCTTCGCCGATGTCTCACCCATGAATAAGAGGAAATCATGCTTAAGGATTGCCACACTAGATCATGTGGCAGTCATTTTTCTGGGTAGGAAACATCCCAAAAGATTCTATGAGCCAGTTACTTTTGGCCGACATTAATCAAAGACTATGTTGAATCAGTCAAGAGTTGCCACCCATGTCAGATCTTCTCTTAGAAGATGAAGGCACACCTCGCTCCCATGTTTCGCATCATCACAGTTGTTCATTTCACCAAGTGGGGGATTGATTACTCTACATGCAACCCTCCTTCCCCAAGGGGGCACCATTATATTATCATAGCAGTAGACTACTTCACAAAGTGGGTCGAATCTATGCCAACATTTAAATATGATGGCAAGACCGAAAATTTCTTTTTGTTTAACCAGATAATAGCAAGCTTCGACATCCTGGGAGAGATTGTCACTGACCATGGCAGTCACTTTAAGAAAAAAATGATGTCTGAATTAACATCAAATCTTGGGTTGAGTCAAGAACATTCATCACCCTACTACCCACAAGATAATGGTCAGGTGGAAGTTGTGAATAAATCCCTTAATACTATATTACAGCGAACGATCAATTCGGCAAGGTCAAATTTGCATTTGATGTTGTACTCGACATTATGGGCCTACCAAACATCTATTAATACTGCAACCGGTTTCTCACCTTTTCAACTCGTTTATGGTTTGGAAGAAGTCTTTCCTATAGAGTGCCATATCCCCTCTCTAAATTTGGAATTACAATTATTGTCAGACACTTCACCGCTTGAAGAGTGTTTATTATATATTGAGAAGCTCAATGAGCAGCGTCGAGATGCAACCTTGGGTAATGAGGCTCACAAACATAAAGTCAAGTTTCAGTATGATTGGTTTGTTTGTCCTTGGATTTTATCTGAAGGAGACCTTGTCCTAGTCTATGACAAAGATAAGGACCCCCTGGGGGTAGGCAAGTTCAAACCCATGTGGTTCAGACCTTTCACCATGAAGGAGGTTCTAAAGAAGGGTGCTTATCATCTGATGGATTTTGAGGGAAATGCTTTGGTGAAGCCTAGAAATGGGCTCTACCTCAAGAAGTATTACTCATAGGTGGGTCACCTTGGGTGACTTCTTGTAACATATGTATAGTCCTATACATTCTCTTTTTAGTTTTTCGTCTTTTTGGTTTTATGGACGTGTCATTTTTTATGTCATTTTTTTCACTCTGGCAGATTTCAAGTGAATCATAGGTGTTGGTTGGGTTCGCAGACGGTGCTAGCCGACACACTCGGAGGCTTGCTTTCGCAACTTGGGTGATTTTCACACTTCAGGGCCAGTTGCTATCTTCAGGAGGTATCTGTTTAGGTGACGCCAAAAACAATGTCACCGAATACATCGCAGTCTTAGAGTTACTTCGTGACTCTTTTCCACATGGTATTTCACACCTCCGGATCTACTTAGACACTCAACTGGTTGTGTCTCAGTTAAATTACATTTACCACATTTGCGATCCTACACTACACCGACGGTTCCTTAGGGTACATCTCTTAGAATGAATTTTTTATTACATTATGTATATCCATGTTCCTAGGAGATTGAATCAAATCAAAGATACTCTAGTTAATCATGTATTAGATTGGCATATTTCACACATGTAAGAAAAAGAACACACACACACACACACATGTAAATACATTTGTAAAATAAATGTAATCCATAAGACATAAGAAGATGAAAAATATCCATATATGTATCAAAAAATATTAGAGTACAAGGGTGGGCACAAGTGCCTCAAAAATATGTCCAGTAAGAGTCATGGGGATTATTCCCTAAAAAATATACAAAAAGTTCTCTTGACACATAAGTAGTGTAGCCTAGCTAAGGGTAGGGCTTATTGGCCCTCTCGTAGTGAACAACAACGTTCGCCAAACACCAAAAAAGCTATACCCAGTTCCATGGCACCCCAACTACGTGAGGCTGCATCGATGATGGGAGATCCTCGATCTACACCATAGGGACTATAAGAGTGAGCACGGTAAGGTTCTGTTCTACCCGTCTCAATACTCTCTTAGCCTCTCCAGTTGGAGGCCCCCCAACTGCTGTTGTTGGTCCAGTGGCTCTAGTTGGTCCTTCCTCTGGTTGAGGACATCACTTTTGGCACAGGGGAAGACCCTACGTTTAACGCTTCAACAACGTACCAACAAGACCCTAACTACCAGGCCTTTCGGCAACACTTGCGAAGCATATGAAGTCTCACCCAAGGTAGAGGAAGGGGTGGTTGCAAGAATCAGGTCTCTACAACCTTAGCTGGGACATAGATACGTGATTCTAACACTTAGAAAACACTTTAGAATAGACCATTCATATGTATTTAACCCTCATAGCGCTCCACAGCTAGTGTAGAGCACCGCAACATTCACTTAGAACTAGGTTAAGTTAGCACTTAGCAACAACAAAATAGGTCTAGCACTCAACACTTTCATATATGTCAGATCTACACCCATACATCTAAGAAGAACAAAGAAAAGTAGGTCTATCTAAGTATATCATAGCAAAGCACATAGCATAATCATATCAAAGCACAACACATGGGAAGAGAAAAACACATTCGGTCGAGGCACCGAGCACAACACACAGGTTTACCATGGTTCACCCCCACCCTGGGGCTACATCCACAAAGTCTTCTTGTTTTTTATTTTCTTTGGTCAATCTGGTTACATCACAGAGCTCAAACTTGTACTCTGCAAAGGACAGGAGATCTCTGCGCAGCTCGCCAGATCCTCCTTCCCTGAGTAGATATAGCACATATCCTTCTTACAATCCATGCACTCAACACTTACAACACTTGCACTCAGCTCTGCAAGTCGGTCACATAGTATATACAAATCCTTTACTAGCACTTAGCTTATTTCCCTCTCTTACATTTCCTAGCTACTTATTTATACTTTACAAAATAGGCCTAAACATGGGTAAACCCATGGGTCGACATCCCATACCCATTACATTATCCCTAAAAACATAAAAAGGACCCAAGAAAGGGGTCTAGCTTCCACAATATCTGCTTCACGTTGCGTTCCATATTTGACAAGATGTCGAAGTCCAAAAACGGTCAAATATGACCAAGTGTTCCTCAAAACTTGGTCAAGGCCCCCAACACTCACCTCTGACTCATCTCGAGTCACTCTGGTTTGATCAATTCTGCCTCGAATGCCTCTTTTTTGGCTCCAGCTACTTTAACCTACTGCAGTTTGAAAACATCTTTCTCATTGAACTCCTGGATCATTGATTCACTTATTGGCCCTTCCAGGCGTTGTTTTGCGGTGACGACAACCTGTTCAAGCTTGGTTCCCTGGCTTTTAACTTTAGTGAACAGTTGGCATGCCTTTTCTTGGTTCGGTTGAAGTCATTGGGAGATTTCCATCACTTTACTTTGTAGCATGTGTACCTGCTATTGGGTAGTGAATTGTTCTGCAAACCTCTTCATTCTTTCGACTGGGGTCAAGGCCTTTAACTATGCCTGTAGCATATCTACGTGCTACTTTTATTAGTGGATATATGCCTCCAATGCCTACAACTCTGGATTCTCTGTGAGGTTCTCATAAGTCTAGCCGATTCTAGCACTCATCTACTTGCATTCCAAGGAAAATGTTTTTAATCGGTCAACTGCGCTATGGGCAGTTACCTCCCTTAGATCTCTTATTTCTTGAGGAGTCTCGGGCACGGTACAAAGTTCCAGATCTGTGATGCACTGCTGAAGTTTTTGGATTACTTATTCAAGTTGTTCCACCTGATGTGGGACACGTTCTTGAATATTCACTTCTATGACCATCCCAGAGCAAAGTTCTTTGTGAACCCTTTCCTGTACTTCAAGTTGCTCTGCTAGCAACTAGTCCTTACTCTACTATAACTGTGCTTTTTCCTCATCCCACTTCGCTTGCAGGGAAAGATTTTCCCATTCTGCCTTACTCTATTTTTCTACAAGTGCACTTTGTACTTGTTTCAAAGCCTGGGTGGCTTGCGCTGTGTCTTCTTGAGCTCATTGAAGACGAGCTTCGACTTTCTCAACAATCTGGTGTAATTGAGTGGGCTCATCGCCTGTTCCTCTTGTTCCAATTGTCAAGGGTGTAGTAGAAACTTATCAGTTGGACTGGAGTTCCTGCTGTACTTCTTGAAGTTCTCCCTTGATTCGACTGAATACCTCCTCCTGCTTCACTTCTTTCTTTTCTGCGAACTCTAGTGAAGCATCATTTAGCATAGCGATTAAGAAGTCGAAGTCATCCGGTGTGAGGGTAGTCTTAAACGTAGTCCGTGTGGCCTTAGTTTTTTGAGGGATTTGGTGGGGTAATCTTCCTTTTCTTAGTGGGATCCTCCTCCTCTCTAGGAGGAGTAACCTCACCTTTGTTTTTCTCAACCTCTGTGCCACCTAGTTCTTCACCATAACCTCCCTGCGCAGGAGAGATCGAAGTAGTATTCGTGGATGTGCTATGGATATCTTGAATTTCATCATCCTTTTTAGTCTTTCTTGGTCCAGGTGTATCCAGCATAGCTTCAGGGCTTTCCACGTTGGAAATTTCTATGGGGTCTGCCACAACAAGGAGGTTCGCCGACCATTCCTTGGTAATCTGCTCCAAGTCTTCTTCTGTCAACTTGTAGTACGATTGGAGTTGTTGTTTGTGCTCATCAACTTGCGCTGTGATATAGGTGAAGTGGCCGTCTGCGTTGAATTTTATCAAAGGTCTAAACCTATGAAGTGTGTTTGGGGTGAGGCATGGTGTAGACTAGATTTCATTTTTCAATTGGTTGTAATAGGTGTGGAAGATGACATTGGACTGCCACTGCTTGTTCATGACGCTAGAGTACCACAACGTATATAACTTCACGGCCAATGGTTCTAAGGGTTAGATATCTAGAAAAGTGGCACCTTCAGGTATCTCCCAGGTGATGAAAGCGATTAGTATGAGAAACCAACTAAAGTGGAATTTGTACCCTTGGTATTGCACTTCTCTGCAATCAAGCTCTAGCTGGTTTACAAGGTACTGCACCCAGTTCATATGTAGTCCCTCAGCACACTTTCCTATGAGCTCGACTATGAATCCAGTCACTTGTGTTGGTCTGTTCTTGTAAACTAGCCTGCTCGCGATCAGCTGATAGGCAAGGCGCAATGTGCCACTATGTATAGAGGCTACCTTGTAGCCTCATGTGCCTTTCTCAACATCGCCATAAGTTTCTTTTATCTTCTGCGCTAGTGCTCGGTCTGAGGTCTTTCCAGGGTAAAAATACTATGGGTCAGGGCCTTGCATACTAATTCTTGTGATCCGATTGATCAAGGTCAGATCCATAGTGATGTGGTAGTCCAACCATAAGTATCCTCCGTGGTAGCAGGACAACAACAAATTTACACATGCATTGACTTCCTAGTGTCTCCTGAAGTGCGGGATCTTCATTACATTAAGTAGTGTGGACTGTGCAAGGTTCTGGATCCATGACTATGGGAAAATATTAGAATTCTTTCCTTTGGTCCCATTTAAGTACTTATGCGGGGCTAACATTCTGGAAACTTTACGATCTCCAAGGTTAAAATCACTAAATTTTAATGCTGCGGGCTTATCCTAGTGATCAAATTGTACTCGAAGTCGTGAGGTACACTGTCACGGTTGATGGCACCACTTAGAGGTGGTAAGTAAGTAGGTAGAATGTAGGGGATAAGCTTGGCATTTGCGATGCCATCCCTGTGCTTGGTCTGTTTCTTATCGGTTGGTCGGGATGGACTAGTGTGAGCAGTGGAAGGGGAGGCCTAGGGTCCTCTTGTTGAAGATTCTTGGACTCCTATAGATAATCCTCGCTCCAAAATGACTCTCTCAATCATTAAGTCAATCAAAACTTCTTCAACTACTTTCTCAGCAGTGTTGAGCTCATCTAAAATATAAGCTTGGGTCAACTATCTCAAGTGTGAAATGAATTCAGAGACTACAGTGAATAGTATGCAAACAAGGCAATGATCACAAGGTGAAGTAACATCAGGTTTCAGGCTCAAATTCTCACTTAGAAAAAAGTATTCTCGGTGCATGGTGCGATGGACTAAGTTGGAAAACTTAGCAACGATCTACTTGCAATGGGTATGAGGTTGCATTAACTTATGTTTTGTCTGTTATGGCATGGTATAATGATCTAGTGGAGAGCCATAATTTCTTTCGGACCTGTTCGGAGTGACATTCAAACAGTTATATTAGCTTCCAACGGTTATATTACTTCACCTCGGCGAAGTGGAATATGTTGTTGTTCTGATATCTCGATGAAGCTCAATTCTTGTGATTTTTCCTTTTGCAAAGTTTCCTCTGAAACCTTCTGTAACTTTTCATTATTGGCTCTCTTCTTACTTAGCTTCCTAGCCTTCTTCCCAGTGAGCTTCGTCTCGGTCATCCTTTTTCCATTCTGAGTCTTATCTTCTCTCGACATAGTCACTTTGCGCTGCTGAGGTTCTTTCTTCGGATCCAAGGGTAATACTCCTTCCTCTTATGGATTAGGTAATTCAATCTTCTGTGGTTCCTCTAACGCTCCTATAGCTTCGACATCTAGGTCCCTAGTGTTCAACAACTAAGATCTGTTCTTTTGTTCCTCCATCAAGTAGGCGATCCTTCTAGTCATAAATTCCATGACTTCTTGCTTCTTTTGTTCTAAGGCTTCCTTTTCTTCTTTTCTCCAGATCTGGTCTTTTTCAATCCATATCTTGCCTAACAAATATGGAAATGGGGCACGATCCTCAATAAATCTAATGACTTTGAACTCTTCCTCTGTCGAAGCTCCATGGGTACTCATAGATATTTGGGTAATTCTGCCACATAGGGTCACCATTTTTCCTTTAAACAACCCTATTCTTCCTAGTGAAGGAACCATATCAGGCCTTCCTAGGGTTTCCCAAGTACTTTCTATCATAATGTTCATCTTTGTTCCCTCATCTAGAGCACAGTTGATGTCGAAGTCTCCTATTCTTACTTCGATTTTCTCCTTTTCTTTGAAGATCTCTGACAAACTGACATCTTTATGTTCATTCAGGGTTTCTTTCATCTGTATTAATACTTTCTCTGATTCTTGTTGGGGTTCTTTTATAATATTAGTCTCTTGGTCTCCTTCAGGGTTTGCTTGCTCCATATTCATCTTTTCAAGTCTAGCAATCATTCTAGGGCAATCCAGTACTTCATGGTCCATAGCCTTACAACAGAGGAAACTAGGTTTTCTCCCTGGCCATTCCTTAGCAAGATGTCCTGGTCTTCTGCAGCTGTAACAAAGAGTTAATCCTCTCTTTCTATTAAATGATGCCCAACTCTTCTTGTACTACGCGCTAGGATAATAATGGCTAGCTTGGAAAAAATTCTTTCTAGGATCCTGCATCCATTTATTAGTCCAGGCATTCTTTCTATGCATAGGTATACAATATCTATCATTATACTTATCAGATCTACTCATATCAAACTTTCTTTCATCTATTAATGCCCTAGTTTTTAAGCTAGGAAAGAATCTATCAAACATACCTAAAAAAAAATTCACTTATCTCACTTCAACAGAGCACAAAGCTTCCACATCTAAGAACTTGTGACTATTCTTACCTTTATTAGAGAACAAAGCTTACAGATCTTACCTCTTTTCTGCAGATCTGACCTCTTTCTTTCAGAAATTTCTACTTTTACTTTTCTTAGAGCACAGAGAATTCAGATCTCACTTCTTTTCTTTAGATATGATCTTCCTTTCTTCATATCTGACCTTATTCCTGGCACAAAGCTTCACAGGTTGAGTAAAAATATGTGCACTAGGGCAACAGATCTACGCACAGAGCTTCCTTTTGCACAAAGTTTCTTCTTCCTCAATTCCCAGGAATCATAGTTTCAGGTCCCGGCAACGGAACCATTTGTTGGCACAAGGGCATACCCAGGGTTCAATGCTTCAACAACTTACCAAAAAAACCCTAACTACTCACCCTTTCGGAAACACCTGCGAAGCAGATGAAGTCTCACCCGAGGTAGAGGCAGGGGTGGTTGCAAGACTCAGGTGTCTGCAAACTTAGCTGGGACATAGATCTGTGATTCTAACACTTAGAAAACACTTTAGAATAGATCATTCATCTGTATTTAACCCTCATGGAACTCCGAAGATGGCGCAAAGAACCACAACATTCACTTAGAACTAGGTTAAGTTAGCACTTAGCAACAGGAAAATAGGTCTAGCACTCAACACTTTCATATATGTCAGATCTACACCCATACATCTAAGAAGCACAAATAAAAGTAGGTCTATCTAAGTATATCATAGCAAAG
>ML779379.1:2163720-2190570 GCA_009831015.1 Picea engelmannii
TTGATAGTTCCTCCATCTGCAATCATTACTTGAAACTCTAGTGTTGGATATACAAAGCAATTGAGATCTTTGGCTAATTTATAGTGAATGAAATTATGAGTACTGCCAGAATCAATTAGGACTATTACCTTTTTCTTTTTGATATATCCTTCGATCTTGAGGGTTTGAGGAGTGTTAATTCTAGTCAATGCATTACATGATATCATGGGAGTCAAATCTTCAGATGAAATTGCTTCTACGTTTTCATCTTGAGATGGTTCTTTTTATTGTTCTTGTTCTTCTTTCTCTTCACAATATATGTAGAATAATTTCTTCTCACCACACTTATGTCCCTTAGTGTACTTGTTGTCACAATTAAAGCATAAACCTTTTGCTTTTATTTCCTCCAATTGTTGAGGTGTCAACCTTGTAGGTTGAGGTTTTTTAGAATAATGAGCATTATTCTCTCTATAGATGTTAGGATTGGTCCTTTTAGTAGCCATAGCCATATTTTTACTTTCAACATTTCTTGCCACCCTAAATGCATTCTCCAATGATTTGGGTTCCCAAAGGAGAACCTCATGTTGAATGTTATCTCTTAAAGTTCCTATGAATACATCAATCAAGTGCTCATCTGGAATATCTGTTACCTTTATATTCAATCTTTGGAAGTTCTCAATGTTCTCTGTAACTAAACCCTTTTGCTTGAGATTTATCAATTGGCTAAAGAAGGTATTGCTCCTTGTATCCTCATAGTGTGCTATCATTTCTTCCATGAAAATTGTCCAAGTGACGAGTGATTTGTGAGAACAAAGCCATATATAACATACAAATTGATTGGGTTCTAAATATAAAGAATCAATTCGTACCTTTTGTGTATGTGGCACATTATGTAGATCAAAGAGTTGTTCCATTTGAAGTATCCATGTGATAGGGTCCTTACGATCAAACTTCCTTGTATCGATCTTAGGAATGTTGTTGGTCTTCAACCTAAAGTTAGATTTTCTCTATTCTTGATTCACCTTCCTTGTGTCCTCATCATGAGTTTCATGGGATACATTTTCACTTTTAGGTGTCCTCTCTATTACGAAATTTTCCAATCCTTTCATGATCTCATTTTTTAAACCATCCATCTTTGCCTCCAACTTAGCTTCCATCTCTTGTAGTTCATCTTTTTTTACTGTTTTCTTTTGTAAATCATTTATGTCCCTAAGCATTTCTTCACCTTCATAAAGAGTCCAAGTAGAATTGTATGGAGGCTTATTTTGTGTAGAAGTTCCCTTTTTTTGTGGCATGTTCGCCAAGTATCACTTGAAACCTTGATTTCTAGGTGGTTCTTCTAGAGAATATTCCTTTTATTGTATCTCCAAAATTTAGGCCCTTATAAGTATGAAATTTTCTTTTTTGTAGGTCTCTAATATTTCTTCTCTACAATGCCACAGTTCTGATCAAAATTGGATGTGCCAAGTGGAATTTATGGTAACTTCCCCACAACTTGCTGATTTTTATCCTTTCCAGGAGATCTCACTTGTATAGCGTTGCCCGCACAAAATAATTGATATTAAATTATGAAACTTGTACCATAACTACTACGGTCTATCCACTATCTAATTAAACTATTCTCACTCAATTTGGATACTCTAGGAAGAAGTTATGATTGTTTTACCAGGAACACTTTCTTGAGACTAGTCAATAGGACTAGTCAGATACCCTATCTTCAACAGGTTGTATATACAAATGTAAGATGAATCAGAAGCTAAAGTTGTTACCAAAGATACCTTACTAATTTCTATGAATATCCTCCAGAGTTCATGGTTTGAATTATTACAGAAAAAAATTTATACCAAAAATTATGCAATGACTCAATTCAGGATGATTTCATAACCCTATCTTAGAAAAGTTGTATCTCCAAAAGTATAAGGAATCAGGAGATGCAATTTTAAACCAACATACATTGATCTGTCTAATAAATATCCTACAATTTGTTCCTTCTGAATCATTGTAGAAAAAATGCTATAGAGAAAATTCCAAGGTGTCTCGGATGTAGCAGCGAAACCCCAAGACCTTGAGCTCTGATACCATATGTTAGGAACCAAATATCAATATAGCATAGAAAAACCTCAAAATAAGTACTCGATGCCTTGAAAAATTGATAAATTCAGATAATAAGCCTCTTCGAGGGGGAAACCTCCTTATGCCCACATAAATGTTCAATTACAAGATGATTCCAAATGAAAATGTCTCCTTGGTATATATAGGAGACTAGGAGGTATAATTACATCTAATGGACTAAATATGACATAAATAAAATAATATTCCCCAATTAAGGGGTAATGAGCCACTATTTAGGGCTTAACAAATTCCATATTATAAGGAACAAATTAGGAGACAATCATGCAAATCCACTTTTCCAGCATAATCATCTTCAAGGATATTTTTGGCAAACTTTCAAGAATTATTTATTCAAAGCCTTTATATATTTTTAGCAAGCATTCAAGTATTGAAAAATACATGTGGAAGAGTATATTAGATGACAAGGTATCTATCTTGTTAAGAAAATCAAAATCAGTTCTATCATTTAGGCATAGAATCAGGGAAACAAAGGGGATGGAGTTCCAACTTTGGGAAATTTTTTGGTATTCAAATAGGTTCTCTCTAATCCATTTAGCATTGAGAAAGGATAAATATATAATAGTCAAGTCTTTACTATAAATAGGATCTATAATTAATCCAATCCTATCAGATCCTATATCCGTGGTAACTAATTTCTATACTAGGTCTTTAGGAGATATTTGATCCACTAGTTTGGGGATTGAAACTGATAGATTCTATTCTATATATTGTAATAAAAATATGACAAATGGAGGGGGGAACCGAGAGGGGTTTGAGATGGAGAGATTATAGTCTTGAACAAGATATAAATTTTTCTCTGTAATTTATGCATTTTCATGCTCAGAGCATCAAGTTTATGAACAGTTTACTTATGTGTCATATTTGTTTTCCTTCTTCTTATATGATGATAATTATGATTCTTGCAATGCATTAGTCATTATATAATTGCATATTTACTAACAACAAATATTCTACTGTTCATTCTCCGTGAATTGTATTTTTTTTTCTAGATGTTTTGATTTAGATTAAAATGATATTTTGGTCTAAATATCTTCTTCATGAATGTAGAAGGATGAGCATATTGCAGGGCCTTCACATTCATTAAGTGTTTTCTCATTCCATTTCATGTTATCTCTCTAAATTCTTATAGTTCATCAACTTTCCTTTGACCTATGAAATGATACCCTTTAGTTGGATTTGAACCTAATTTCCTATACCTTTCTTACTTATCCTGATCCACCCAATATACATTTATCTATAAAATCCATTGCAATAACTTGTTGATGCGCTAGCTTTCCCTTTAGAAGTCAAGTGAAACTTTAGGGACTAATAGATATGATTAGAAGATAAATGATATGTTTGAGTTGTTAATCACAACGGATTCATCATAATGGTCTCGGATGAAGAGGTAGGAGAACTTCAATGGGAATACTCTGAAAGGATATCTGAGTCATTGGTTTTACGTGAACAAAGATACACCAAGAGGAGATATGAGTCATTCATATCCTACGTACAGTCACGTAATGTGACAAGTAGTGGTAGGGTCATGTGTCATTCTAGGTGGTAGGTTGTGATAGTGTCGTATGTCATAATTTAGATAGAGAGGGTAGGAGAACCTTGGACCACTAAGTGAATCTCAACAGTTGATCATGGAGATTGTAAGTGCATCAATGTAATCCATAGTAGAGGTTTATTCAGATTATCTTGATATATGGGAATGAATACACCCCAGGTGGAGGAATCCAAGTGCTAATTTTAAACTGTTGCACCTATCAAAGTTCATCCTTAGAAAACCAAGCCATAGATATCTAACACATTGTCATTGGAGGTAGAAGGTGGGTGAACCTGGAGGAGGCAAGAACGTTAATGACATAGGTAATAGAAAATGCAATGAGAACCATCCACATGTCTATGGGAAAGAGGAATATCAGTCATCAATATTCTGCGATATTTATTCACATGGGGAATGATGAAGATGATGTCATGATGGATGTGACATGCGAACAAGGAAACCAAATCATCCTTAGGAGGATAGGTGTCAATTTTTTATTAGATGACAAGGGTCAAAAAAGGGAAGATGATGATAGATGTTGATCGCACCGGAGATTTGATGAAGTGGTATGGACCATTGGATCTAGATGCATTGTCGTCAGAAATGTGGGAGGTTATCATGGTCATGCTCGACCAAGGAAATATAAAAAAGATGGAGAAATCATCGATAATGATGGGATATGGGGCTAATGACAACTGTTGATCGAATGAGTGATGAGGTAAAATCTCCACTGTATATCTCATAGGTCACATCTACACACCTTGTAAACCATTGGGAGTTGGTAGTTAACTTTCATGTGAAAAGACATCGTCGATGTGCTTAGAACTGTAGAGTTCAAGGGATGTGAGATGTAGGATCCGGGGATGGTGCACCTTGGTGTATAATCATTAGAAGTCTTTGTATAGTGAAAGTGAACCAAAAAATAAGAAATTGCGATGACAATGAAAATGGGGCCAAGGGATTGGGCCCATGGAACAATCACATAGGTGGAAGATTCCACATTAGGTGGCTAAAGTGATGAGGTGCCACATGGAAGTGATATGGATTTTGACTATGAAATCCTGAGAAACGTTCAGAGGCCATAATGTTTGATCATGAGCTTGGAATTGAGCATGGTTACAATTGTTGGAAAGCTCTTGATGAGGAGAAGATGATGGTACACTTGGGGATAGGTTTTGATATAGCCATGGAAAGTGAGAATTTTAATACCCCATCCATTAAAAGGAAACTTAGGGGGTTGGGTGTGTTACAATTTTTTTAGAAGAACCATCCAAAAACCTTAATTCCTGGTGATAAAAATGTCGAAACACAAACTAGGAGAAAATTGGCAAGCACTTATTAACAGGTAAACCTCACCTTGTTGTCCAAAATAGAGTCTGAATGTTTTGCAGAGGCTAGTTTTGATAAAAAATTGGTTAATGGTAAGTATTGATAAGCATTGGGTTAATTCTATGAAGGAATAATTAAACCATATTGAGAAAAATCAAACATGGGAACTCATCCCAAGGCCTAAGGAAGACAAAGATGTGATGATACAAAGTGGGCATTCATAAATAAGTTAAATGAAGATGGAAAAATAGTCAGAACCAAGAAAATACTAGTCTGTAAGGGATATGCTCAAGTGGAAGGCATTGGCTTTGAAGAAACCTTTTCTCCTATTTCAATATTAGAAGCCATTAAAATGTTTTTGGCATTTGCAAGTATCAAAAACTTTAAAGTATATCAGATGGATGTCAAGTCAACATTTATGAATGGAAATCTAGAGGAAGAAGTGCACATTGAACAACCAAAAGGATTCTTATTATCAAAAAATAAAGATCATGTTTGTAGATTGAAGAAATCACTTTATGGACTAAAGCATTCTCCCAAGGCATAGTATTGAACACTTGACAAGTACTTGCAACAATAAGGTTTCAAAAGAGGAATTGCAGATAACAATATCCATATGAAAACAAAAGGATAAGATCAATTAATTATTGTAGTTTACGTGGATGATATTATATTTGGTGGCAATAAAAATGACACGTGTAAATAATTTTCCAAATAAATGAAAAAAGAGTTTAAAATGTCCTCGCTTGGTGGCCTATCATTTTTTTTTGGGTTACAGATTACACAATCGAGTAAAGGGATATTTATTTCACAAACCAAGTATATTAAGGAGATGTTGAAGAAGTTTGAAATGGAATAATGTAAACCTATCAACACACCCATTACCATTGATTGTAAATTGAGCAAAGAGGATGAATCAAAAGAAGCAAATCAAACTCTGTACAGATCAATGATTGATAGCCTACTATATGTGAAAAATTCAAGGCAAAATATTATGTAGGAAGTAGGGTTAGTTGCAAGGTTTCAAGGTGTACCAAAGGAAACACATGTGAAGGTAGTAAAAATGATCGTTAGATATCTAAAAGGAAATTTGTATTTTGGTTTATGGTATCCCACGGGTAAAACATTTACAATGACAACTTACATATATGCAGATTGGGTAGGTAGTATGGATGATAGAAAGAGCACCAGTGGTGGAGCATTATTTCTGGGAAACATTCTATCATCTTGGCTAAGAAAGAAGTAATCATCAATCTCTCTATCCAAAACAAAAGAAGAATACACTACAACAACAATATGTTGTACACAATTTCTCTTGATGAGACAAACATTGAAGGACATTAAGGTAGAGTATAATCAACCAATATCAGTATAGCATGACAATACTAGTGAAATAAATATTTCAAATAATACTTTTATGCATTCGAAGACAAGGCATATTACAATAAAATACCATTTCTTAAGAGAGCAAGTCACACACCAAAATGTCAAGCTGGAATAGATTGGTCCAAAGGAACATATTGCTGATATCTTTACAAAACCTCTTCCTAGAGAAACATTCAAGTATTGTCTTAGATAGAAACTAGGATTGGTACCTATGTCATCCAACCACTAAATTTCTTCAAGAGAAGCACAATATCATGGGGAGTTTCAAAATGAAAGAAGGTTGTTGGTTGTAGATATGGAGAGAAAAGAGTAAAGAGTAAAGAGTAAGGGGGGAGAAAATAACTTTTTCGTTGACATTAAAAGGGGAGAGGAAAGAGAATAGGGGAAACTTGTAAAAATAAATAATTGAAGAAGATATGGAAGTAGGCAACTTATATGAGAGGAAATTTTTGAAATTCATCAAGTTTAAGAGAGACATTGTGTGAGAGATATAGTCACAGTAGATTGGGGGAGTATTAGATTTGACTAAGGGTTTCCATCAATGACAAAGGGGGTTTTTGTTGGAAGTATTTTTTTCATTGATTTCAAATATAGGGGGAGATTACCAACCTTTCTATATTTAGCAAAATCCTAAATATGGTAGAGCCACTATCTATAAAAACACCACTAACTGGAATAAAATTCAAACTCTTCTACTAGAAAGTGAGTGTTGGTTCCCTCAGTGGTCAGTTGGCTAGTTATCAAGATCAAAGTACCACAAGAGGGCTCATGGTGATGTGGAAAAAACTAGATCATTAACCATTGATAATCAATCAAATTAGAGTATAAATGAAGTGTTAAAGTCCCAGATTCTTGGTGGGACAGTGACCCAGTGATCCTAGTGCCTGATGGCCCAATATATTGGATTAGAGCATTAGTACATTGTTAAAAGTCCCAATGGACTGGTGGGTCGATTAATCGGTGACTGTTTTCTCTAGTTAGTATATTAGATATCAGGGATATCATATGTCGAGCTCATTGGATCAGAGTATCAACACAATGTTAAATGTCAAGGTGCATGGTGGTCCTATGAATTAATGAAGGTGTTTAGCTCAGTGGAAGGTAAATTGGACCTCATGACTAAAATTTAACCCTCACACAAAGTTCCATAACTCACCCACCCACATTCAAATGATGTAATGACAAATTTTCATTATAAAATCTTTGAAAATGATTTTCCCTATGAATATGGGATAAATCAACCATGGAGATCGATGATCGATATTTACTCCAAGATTCATCTGAACATTGTCGAGCGTTAAGGTTTGTGTTGTGTATGTTTCAAGAGACTGGTGGCCCATTTAATATCATGAGCAGTGAAAATATTGCATGTAAAATGGGAGGAAATTGGGACCGATTTCAAAGGATTTGTTTTGAATCCTGATTCAAATAAGAGGCAAGGAATCTGGAGTTGACCCTGTGAGTACAATTTTTGGTATAAATAAAAATCCTTGGGAATTTGGCCTTGGTGTATGGAGTTGACTTGTTTTTTATCAACTTAGGGTCGACCCACAAAATTTCCCTATGGTGAGGCCTATAAATAAGGAAGTCCTAATCCATTTCATATAATGTGGATTTGAAGCAGATGCTCTTAGGTTTTCAGGTACTAGACAATGAAAGACAATGATATGTAATTGTATAAGGGTGGTAGGGAGGTGTGAGGTCAAAAAAAGAATAGCATAAGTCTCGCTGATTGTTAACAGGTGAAGATTCTAATGGTTATTACAAAAAAAATAGATGAGCTATTGAAATAACAAATTTATACAAATGGAATCTTGAAGTGAAGTGATGATTTTTCACAGATGATAGTTTAAGAATAATTTAATCCAGATAGAAAAGTTGAGGAGATTAGTGTCTCCAACTGGTTGGTTCCTACACCTTGCTGAGTTGGTGTCTCTAGCAGGTTACTGCTTACAAATATTGTAACTATAGCTTGGTGCCTACAGGTGCTATTGATTTGGTGCTTGTTGGAACATGGTTGTAATATGCTAGTTTAAAGTTATATTACCAACAAAACCCTTCAGATATTGATCCTTTTGGAATCACCTGCACACAAGTGAAGTCTCACTTGAGGTATCTACTGGGACTGTAGGAACCAAATTTCTACGATCAAGGGATATGAGGCCATTATCATGTTTATTTCTACTTATCTACCTTGTGCACCATATTCTTTGTCCCTTTTCCCTTGATTAATTAGTAAATGTTAATTATGCAACATCATGGTGACACATAGTGAAAAATAAACTATTCATTGTAACACTCGTCATTATTATGCATGAATCATTTAATACATAGATATAGATCTAGTTATGCATAAATAAAACATTCATGGAAAATCACATAAAAAGACATTCAGACATAGTATTTAACGTGGTTCACCCAATTCTTGGGCTACGTCCACAATGAATGGATTCATTATTATCCTTTGTGCAATCATCTCAGGCTTACACACTAGACTTATAATAGATACATCATGATGTACTTCTCCATCCTGCCTAGCCACTCTGTAGTGCAAAACTCTCTCTTAAAACTCTCCTTCAACCTTCAAACATATACTCTCTCTCATTCTTGGTCTATTCTCTCAACCTCAACCTAACATCAAATCAACTTTCAACACAACTTCAAAATTCAACCTCATATTCGCTCAAAATCAACAACCTATTCTGCCCAACCCATTACATATTTATACATAGAATTTAGGGCTCAAAACCCTATTCAATTATCCCAAAACCCTATGTCAACTCATGATTACAACTTCTGACAACTCTTTGTTTGGGCATGCTTTTCCTACCTTAACACCTGCATGCTTCTTTTACATTCCTGACTATTGTTCTTCTTGGTTTTGCACATTTATCTTATTTTGCATGCCTAACTGTTATACTTCCTCCTTTTGCATGTGTTGGCCCTTGACCAAGTTTTGAGGAAACATTAGTCGTGTTTGACCACTTTTGGGACTTCAAGAGGCTTGTCGAAGATGGAGTGCCCAGGTAGAGCGAAGATCGTGGGATCTCGCTTGTTTTGTGGGCTTGTGGACCCCACAAAGGGTTTTTAGGGTTTATGTAATGGGTTATGGGATGTCAGCCCATGGGTTTACCCATGTTTAGGCCTTTTTGTAATTGTATAAATAAGTAGGAGATAAGTAAGGTAGATGGAAATTCACTTAGCGCATGACTACTAGTGGCTATGTGCATGATGGGTTGATTTTGGATTAGCGCAAGAAGTTAGAAGTTCTTTGTTCTACTAAGGAGTTGTCTTTGTGCCTTGAACTGATTTTGAGGAAGGTGGATCTAGTGTGCGGTGCACATATCACCTGTCCACTATGGATTTGGGCTCTCTGGCTTTGTGCACAGGAACAGATAAATGTAAGGAGATTGAAGACTAATAAATAAGAAGAAGAATTTGGTAGATATAGCCCCACACTTGGGTGAACCACGCATATCTTGTGTTTAATGTGCTTTGTGCAATGTTGTGAATGTTATTTATGCGGTTTATTTGTTAACATGTCGATCTTTACATATTTTGAATAGATAGATGGATGCTTAGTTATCTATTGATAGTAAATACATGCTAGATCTAATTTAATTCTCTGTGCTAAGTGATTGGAAGTGTTAGATCTTCATTATTACTACACTTCTCTGTAATAAGGGTTAATCTGCGATGTACATGAGAATAATAACCTAGTGCATCTTGTTGGCTAAGTGCTCTATTAAGTGTTGTAATCACAGATCTGTGTCCCAGCTTGGTTGTAGAAACCTGATTCTTGAAACCCCCCCTTCCTCTACCTCGGGTGAGACTTCATCTTCTTTGTAGGTGTTTCCAAAAGGGACAGTAGTTAGGGTTTTGTTGGTGCACTATTGAAGCATTAAGCCTTGGGTCTGCCCCTATGCCAACAAATGGTTACATTGCCAGGACCTCAAACTATGATTGTTGGGAAATGAAGAAAAGAGAAAGATTTGTGTGTAGATATGTTGTTGTAGTGTGCAGTGTTCTACTTGACTTGTGAAGATCTGTGCTAAGAAAATAAATCGGATCTGAAAGAAAGAGGTAAGATATTAAAGATTTGTGCTCTAGTAAAGGTAAGATAAGTGGAATTTTTTGCTTCGAAAGTATGAATATAGGTATGTTTGATAGATTTTGTTCTATTTTGAAAGAAAGGGAATACTTAGAAGAAAGAGTTGATCTGAATAAATTTGATAGAAATAGGGAAAAATATGTTATTCCTATGCATAAATTTTTTTTTTGGACTAATAAGTGGATGCAGGAACCTAGAAAGATTTTTTGTAGATTGTAGGTACAACAATGTGATCCTAGTGCACAGTACAGGAAAGACTGGGGATAATTTAAAAGAAAGAGAGTATTGACACTCTGTCATAATTGCATAAGATCGAGACATATTTCTCAAGAATGCCCTGGTGCAGGTCCTATTTGTCTTTATTGTAAAGCTATTAGTCATGAGGTTGAGGATTGCTCAAGAATGATTGCTAAAGTTGAAAAGATGAACAAGAGATAAGAAAACTATAAAGAAGGTTGAAAGAGACTAAGAAACATACAAAAAAAGAGTTAGAGAGCATGTTAATACAGTTAAAAACGTAAATGGATGATCACAGGGACATCAGCTTACCAGAGATATTGAAAGAAAAATAATGCATAGATACAAGGACAGAAGACTATGACATAGACTGTGTATTGGATGAAGAACCACATGTGAATATTATGCCATAAAGAACTTGGGAAATTTTGGGAAAGCTTGCTATGATACCTTCATTGGGAAGGATAGGCTTGTTTAAAGGAAATATGATAACCCTATGTGGAAGAGTTACTAATATACCTATGATTCCTCATGGAACTATGACTGAAGAAGAATTTGAAGTTATTAGGTTTGTTGAGAACAATGCCCCTTTCCCACTTTTACTAGGAAAGACTTGGATTGAGAAGGATCAGATCAGAAGGAAAGTAGAGGAGGAAGCCACAAAAAAGAAAAATCAAGAACTAAGTGATTTCATAGCTCGAAGAATAGATCAACTGATAGAAGAATGAGAAGTTGAGTCGAAGCAACATAATGAAAGAGAAGTAGTTGTCAACTTTGAAAGAGCGTAGGAAGGTTTAAAGGACCTATCCATGAAAGAATAAAGTATGTCCACCCAAGACCTCGTAAAAAAATAGGTATTACCTTTGAACCCTATGAAAGAACATCAACAACGCGAAGTCACTATGCTAAAAGTAGATAAGAATAAGAATGGAAAGAGGAAACCAGAGAATCGGGTCACAAGAAATAAGGCAACGAAGCTTAGTAAGAATAAAGCCAATTTATAAAAACTACAAGAAATTCTAGAAAAGACTTCGCAAGAGGCATATCTGCAGAACTTGAACTTCACCAGAATAACAAAACCACGCAAAATGGGACCTCGCCACAACAAATTTATATGATCGTTGGAGGCACCCCAAATGTTAGAATGACACTCTGGAATGGCTAGAAACATAGTTATTTCCAGAAATACCATCGTTGGACTATTGAGACCACGCCATAATGGAAAAATTCATATTGATTGAGGTGTTCCTTCCCATTAGAGGAATTCGTTATGGCGTTTCTTATTTAACCCGTCAGACACTGTGCTAAGACCGCTTTTTGTAAACCGAGATATCGGAGCTAACAAAGAATCAATTTCATATCGTGCTGTGATTTCTAGACCTCGCCATTCATTTGATTAACTTGATTATCCATTCAACTTCTTGTCTTATTTTATTACAAGTGTGTATGTCGGGCGAACATAGCATGTTAGAGAAGTCTGTGGAGGAGATAGTTGTATACCTCGTGACTGAGAAAGTCATGTCTGTAGGGCTACAGGCGTCATTGACTGGGGGCCTGCAAGCCTCCCTTTCAATTGGACATCATTCTAGTTGAATCATGACTGAGAAGCAAATAAAGAACTAGGATGATCTGGCTAACGCGAAGTAGATCTCGTCGGTCTTGTCGGACTACATCTCACCTCTAGCTGGTGTAGTTAACCGCGACAACATCCCACGAGATTTCAAGTACATTTTGATCACTACATACATCCCGAAGGGGATACGCATAGTTGGACCTCAATTAGGACATATCCCAACGATGAATAACAATGACTTCAACCTCAGAGACTGGAAGAACTATGTGATGTTCGCACTGCATAGGTACTTGATAAAAATGACTGGGAAGAAGCTGTGCATAGTCTCCCAGTGATGGATAAAGGAGCTTGTACAATCGACGATCTTGAATGTAATGAAGATCCCCCACTTTGGAAGACACAAGGAGGTTAACGCTTGTGTTAAACTCCTCTTGTCGTGATATCTTGGAGGATATATGTGGTTTGACAGGCGCGTCACTGTGGATCCGGCACTAATCGACTTGATCACAAGACTGAGCATGTAGGGACCAGACCCTTAACTGTTCTACCTAGGGAAGGTTGTAGATCGCTCCCTGGCATAATGCATAAAGTAAGACTATAGCGATGTAGATAAAGGAAAGCGAGGCTACAAGGTAGCCTCCATCCAAGATGGCACGGTGTGCCTAGATTTTCATATTATAGTTGGTAAGCTTGTCCAAAAGAAACTTCCATCACAGGTCACTGAATTTGTAGTAGACCTCACTGGGAAGTGTGTAGAAGGAATGAAAATGAAATGGGTGAGCTACCTCATCAACGAGTTGTAGAAGGAATTCCATGAAGCGCAACATCAAGGATATGAGTTTCATTTTAGTTGGCTACTGATATCGATCTTATTTGTCTCTTGGAAAATGCTAGAAAGAGAATCCTTCCTGGAAGTGGAGCCATTGGAGCCATTGGTCACAAGGTTCTCCACCTCGTGGTATACAAATGATATGGCGAAGTAGTGGAAATCAAACACGATGTTCCATGATTACTACCTACAGTTGAAGCATGCTATTTAATCATTCCCATGAATGACACCCAACACTTTGCATTAGTACAGGCTGCCAGTGAAGTTTTGCGTGGACCAACACTTTATTTATATGACTGCGCATAGGGATGAAAGTAAGGAGGAGCTACAGTCATATTACAAGATGACCAATGAAGACATGGAGGACATCACCAAAGAATGTATAGAAGAGTTCCTTGTACCGGTGGAATATGCAGAACTCTTTGACCCTGATATCATAAGCAGTCCATTGGTCACCCATGTCAAACATGATGGATAGGATAGCATGAAGAAAAAAAAGAAGAAGGAGGAAGTGCAGAACATAGAAACTGATGAGGAGGACATCGCCTCAAAGTAAAGTAGGGGTGACTCACCTTCATGAGGAGGAGGAGATGAAGTGAACCCAGAAGAAGGAGGGGAATAAGGAGAAAAGAAAGACAAAGGAGAAGTAACACCACCAAAGGATCCCCCTACAAAGGTTGAGACATCGAATAAAAGGAATGTTTCCCCACATAAACCCTCATCACAAAAGAAAACCTGAGCCAATAAGCCTCAGTCAAAGAATGTGCCCACAGTGGATGATTTCGATCTCATCATCGTAGTCGTAGAAGACTCCTTAGAGGATATCTTGCAGAGACATTAAGAAAAGCAAGAAACAATGTATGGCAGAATAGAGAAGGAGCTCAAGGACATAAAACAAGCTATCCATTCAAGCCACGTAGTACCTAATGCGAATTCTTCAGTGGAAATTTTAGAATTGGGGGATGAGCCCACCTAATCACAAAAATTAGTAGATGCAACAGAGGCTTGACTTCGTCGAGTCCAAGAAGAAAAGGAGAAGGCTACAAAATCCATGAAGTAAGAAAAGGAGAAGGTATTAGAGCAACTTTGAGTTGCACAACAGGAGAAAGGTGAAATTAGGGAGATGTTCGAGGAGGAAAAAGAGAAGATTCAGAAAGAAAAAGATCAGTTGCTCACAGAGAAAACTATGGTAAAAGAGGTAGTGACTAAAGAGATTCTCTCTATGCCAGTCTTGGCACATGAGGAACCAGAGTCAATTGATATGCAAGTGGGTAAGCTCACCGAATCCATTCAACAATTTCAAGAAAGAATAATAGAGTTAGAGCTCCAAGGTGTCGAGCACTCCATAATAAGTGCGCAATCAAAGGGAAGAAATCGATAAAAGCACAACATAAAGAATCAGGGCACTCGCCTCAGAGTGTAAGAAATTGAGTTATCAGATTGCACAGACCTATGAGTGCCTTGCATAAGATCCAGAGCTGAAGAAACTGGAAGCACAACTCTAGGAGGTGAAGCACTAGGCATCCACCATGTAAGCACAGATGAAGTTGCTTCCTGTAGTTGAGAAAATGAAGTGATAACAAGAGCAACGCACCATCCAAAAGTAGGTTACTTCCATCCAGAGAAAATTCATGGAGGTGACATGGAGACTCCAACTTGTGCAAGACAAAGCCTGCATGATTTTTCAAGATATTGAAGGCCAAGGCTCGTAGCTAGACCAAGTAGTTGCGACAGTGGAACAACACTTGGAAGGGCCTGTTACAAAGCAAGTGATTCAGGAGTTCACCAAGTAGGAGGCTCTAGCAAAGCAGGAAGTTGAGGCAGATTGAGCTAAGCTCGAGGCCTTCGAAGCAACACTACCCAGATCTAAGTGACTCGGGACGAGTCACATGTGAGTGTTGGGGGCTTGTTGGCCCTTGACCAAGTTTTGAGGAAACATTGGTTGTGTTTGACCACTTTTTGGACTTTGACAGGCTGGTCGAAGATGGAGCACCTAGGTAGAGAAAAGATCACGTGATCTCTCTTGTTTTGCGGGCTTGTGGACCCACCAAAGGGTTTTTAGGGTTTATGTAATGGGTTATGGGATGTCGGCCCATGGGTTTACCCATGTTTAGGACTTTTGTAATTGTATAAATAAGTAGTAGCTAAGCAAGGTATATGAAAATTGGCTTAGTGCATGACTACTAGTGGATATGTACATAATGGGTTTATTTTGGCTTAGTGCAAGAAGTTGTAAGTGCTTTGTGCTACTAAGGAGTTGACTTTGTGCCTTGACCTGATTTTGAGGAAGGTGTATCTAGTGCGTGGTGCACAGATCACCTATCCACTATGGAGTTGGTATATATGGATTTGTGCACTGGAGAAAATGAATGTAAGGAAATTGAAGACTAATAAAGAAGAAGAAGCAATTGGTGGACATATCCCCACAATGGGGTGAACCATGTATATCCTGTGTTTAATGTGCTTTGTGCAATGTTGTGAATGTTATTTATGTGGTTTATCTATTAACATGTCGATATTTGCATATGTTGAATGATTGATGGATTCTTAGTGATATATTGATAGTAAATACATGCTAGATCTGATTTAATGTTGTGTGCTAAGTGATTGGAAGTGTTAGATCTTGATTATTACTACGTTGCTCTGTAATAAGGGTTAATCTGCGATGTACATGAGAATCATAACCTAATGCATATTGTTCACTAAGTGCTTTGTTAAGTTTTGTAATCACATATCTGTGTCCCAGCTTGGTTGTAGAAACCTGAGTCTTGCAACCCCCCCGACCTCTACCTCGGGTGAGACTTTATCTTCTTTGTAGGTGTTGCTGAAAGGGTCGCTAGTTAGGGTTTTGTTGGTGCATTGTTGAAGCGTTGAACCCTGAGTATTCCCCTGTTCCAACATCATGCACCCTCAAAACTTGGTTCTTTTAATTTTCTATCCAACATGCCCCCAACACTCACCCGGGACTCATCGCAAGCCACTTAGTCTTGCCGCATCATTCCCCTCCATGCTTCCATGAAATTTTGGGAGGTTTCCTTTGTTGTCGTGACTTCTTTCTTTACTTTAGCTTCTTGTTCCAAAATATCCTCTATGACCCATGCAGTTAGGGTCATGAGTTTCTCCTCACTTTCATGTGTTTATTTCTTTACCTTTCCCTACATAGCTTCCAATTCCCCTATTACCTTTAGTGCTTCATCCTATAGCAGTACTAATCGTTGTTGGAGAAACTTCTACCGATCCCTTATATTTTCTATTTCATTGTATGAATTCCTTTGTGCTAGGATGGTCATCATGCACTGAGCTAGTGGAAATGTACTTATGTTCTCCGAATCCTTCTACACCTTTTCCTAGACATCCCTCAATATATCTTCCACAAACATCATCTCTAGATCCTCCATAAGGTTTTTCCAAATCTATGTTCTTTCCTCACATAGCTTCATGCATTCCTCCTCTAGTATTTTAATACTTGCTACTTCAGTCATAACAGTTCTTTCTATTTCTTCCTTTTCCTCTAGTGGTGTCTCTCGTGTGGTGCATGATTCTATGTCTTTGATCCTGGTGTGGAAGCCTTTAATGACTTCCTTTATTTTGGAGACTTTTTCTTTAAGTGTAGCTTCTACCTCCATTGGTATTTCTAGAATATCCTTATATATTTTTTATATTGCTTGTTGTATTCATTCATCTTGTTTCTCAATCACATTCTTCTCCTGTAAAGTAGTTGTATACTCTTGTTGAAGCTTTGTCTTCTCATCCGATACCTTTGCCAATTTTCTTGAGGTTGACTTTGTGCAAAACCGTATCTCCTGCATAATATCGATGTGAAATACTTGTAGTACTATTGTGGGTATCCGTGAAATGACTAAGTCCAAGTGAATTAATCGTTGTACCTTCTCTTGCATCTCGGGTGTTGGGAAATCAATCACATCTGGTGATAGATTCAACACTATGTGCCCTATTTCCATCTATGAAAAGAAATATTTTATGGCCCCTGCTTCCCTACTCAGGCTTGTTGATGGTCCTTCACTGGATTTGTGTGTTGGTGTTATCATGATGCTTCCAAGAGATGTTGCAATGTTTTTAAATGTTCTTGCACCTATTGGTGGATTTCTTCTTTTTTGCGCGATGCTTACTCAATTGAGTCTTCTGTGACATCCCTCACTTGATAGTTGATTCTATCAATGTCATCATCTTTTATAGTATAAATGGTTTGATCTTTGTGATATTTATTCTTCTTGCACATAGGGGGGTTGGACCCTTTCCATTATATTTCCTCTTCTCTCCATCTATTTCCTTCACATGTTCTACATCGTTTCCCTATTAATTTCCTTGTCCATTACACTATCTATTACCTTGTTACTTGACATTGTTATTAGGGTGCTCCTTCTCGGTTCCATTTGCAGGAAATTTTTGTTAGTTTATAGTTTACTCTTTCTACCCTTCTTTGGATGACCAAGGTTTAGGTCCAATTGGTTTCCAAAAAAAAACCCCTAGAACTATCGTCCCTCCTAGTAAATGAGAAGAACGCACATGATGCACTACATAGTCTCACCCAAGATAGTTCTTATGGGTGGCTGCAACACTCAAGTTCTTGCAACCTAGGAAATGAGTAGGGATCTTCGATTAAACTTTGTAGTCTTCATTTGTTACTTTAACATCCAACTTATATGCAATATGATGCCGACGCCCTCTACTCCTCAACCCGCAGGTCAGAAAGTCCATGTCAGCTCAGTATCTTTCCTTTCACACGGCTCGAAGAACTCCAAACGGTTCTTCTATTTCCCTATCAGGAAATCTACACCCACAAAAATCATCATGGGATCCCTCTCTTTACAATCGGGAGATCGGAATTCGTGACTTCGCGAGGTCAGTGGTCGAGCGTTGGACTCTCGAATCCCCGAATGCTGATACATTCAATGCTAACCTTTCCCTCTCCTATCAGGATTTCCTCTATCACGATTTCGGCACTCACGATGTTGAACAAATCGTCCTACCAACTCCCGAATCCTAATTTGCTGAAAATCTGACACATGCGCGAGTTCTGACTTTTCAACGATGCTTCACTCCTTCGGCATTTTAGAGTTCGCAATATCGCGAATCCTAATGCAATTGTTTCGGGACTTCTCGCCACGAAAACCCGAAATGGCGTGCCACCTATCCACTCACCAACTCCCGTGGCCCCACACTATTCCTTTGGTTGTCGGGATATCATGGTTCGTGATTTCGCGATTCCTGTTGCACCATTTATGGGATTTCAACCCACGAAACCCCGATATGGAATTCCACGTGTAAATCCGATGGCCCTTGTGGCTCGAATATAGGGTCCTGCCCCTCTTGAGCTTAGAACCTTTAGGGAATACTTTGTATCTCCCCTGTTCCTTCTTTAGATCTAATGACTCATGGAAATTCGTGAATTCTCCTCAGATGAATTCGAACCATTCGTTCCTCCTTGGAAATTTCTGCTAATGACGTAGTGTTCCTTCACAAAACTCGTCCACCTGTGGCACAAACTTACAATGCTTGTTACAGACTTCTAATCACAACTTCCATGCACTGTCCTTCAACAGTTTCGAAGGCCTTATCCTTCCTAAGCTTTATTATGACTCTGATCCTTAGAAAAGACTCTTGCGTGCACTCCTTGCGGCAACTTTCAGACACTTCCAAGTGATGAATTTCTTCGACCCTGCGCCCACCTACAGCAGCAGTCGCTAACTTATTTTCTCAGGTTCGCAACCCTAAGGCTTCACTCGGCCTGTGCACTCCTTGCACGGCTCCTGTGCCTGTCTGCACTTCTGTGGAAATGAGAACAAAAGCTATCTCTATCTGAACCCTTTGTCAATGCACTCCTTGCAGACACTTCAACTGCACTCCGTGCAGGAAATCTGGCTCAGATAGAGAAACAATTGAAACTCATTCCTTCTTCCCTTCAGACTTCAAACTCAAACATGAAATCATATACACAACATATAAAGAAAATGTATAATAGGAAGCAAACATTCATGAGCATATCATTCAGCATCAATACACAGAGAACAAACATGAAACCATGAATTTGAATCAACCTCTTTCTATTAATCCAAATATCTGTACATGGGTGTTCTTACACAACTCTCTGCATGCTCTTGATCTTCCTTCTCAATCTTCCATCTAATGATACAATACACAAATGAGGGTGTCTATATCCTATTTCCCTCTTGCACTCTAAAACTATCTAATCTAGAATTAAATTCTATCTACCTGCATTAACTACTATGAATGCCTTCTACCTACTAAGGACGAGAGCTAAAGGCTCAAGGTCCATTTACATTATACAAGTGTGCTTCTTCTTAATGACTTCATTTAAGATTGTGCAACAATTTCAAGGTGATTTTCAAAAATTTGTGCTGGCGCCTGTCCAACTGTATTTTTCTTTTGCGATGGCTTGCTTGATGTTGGTGATGCTCCTGCATCATACTCCCTGGCTTGAAAAATTTCATGGGCTCCTATCCATGAGCTCATGCACGGTATGCCCATGCTTCTGGATTTCTGATTCGTTCTCCCAGCTGTCATCTTCAACTGGATGGTATTTCCATTTGACCAGATACTCAAAGTATTGCTTTCGCCTGGTCCTCTTTCTCACTCTCTTGTCCAGTATATGCTCCATCTGTGGCTTTTCTGCCACTGGCATCTGCTTTGTCCACTGGATCACTAGTTTCTCATTTCCAGTCCCTGTTTCCTCAGATCTATATGGGTACAAATCTAAGATATTGAATATTGGAGAAATTTTGATTCCATCAGGTAATTCAATCTCATAAGCATTCACCCCAAACTTCTTCAAGACCCTACATGGCTCGATTTTCTTCATCTTTAATTTATTATATGTTCCTCTCGGGAACCTTTCTTTTCTCAAATGTGCTAGGATCAAGTCACCAAACTCAAATTGAAGTTGTCTTCGATGCTGATCTACTCTATGCTTGTATTCCTGACTTGAATTCTATAATCGCTCCTTCACCTGACTATGAAGTTCCTTCATCGCCTCTGCGAATTCTTCTGCACTAGCGCTCCTAGTTGCAGTCTGTTATGAATCCCTCAACTCAGAAATTCCTCTCAGCTACATGCCATAGACAATTTGGAATGGACTCTACCCTGTACTCTTGTTAACTGAGTCATTATAAGCAAACTCTGCCTGTGGTAATATGTTGTCCCACTGGCTGTGGGGTTCTATCACCAAGCTTCTCAGCAAGTCTCCCAGACTTTTGTTCACCACTTCCGCCTACCCATTCATCTAAGGATGATACGCCGAACTAAATAACAAGTTAGTTCCTAGATTCTTCCATAAGGTCCTCCAAAAATTCCCTATGAAATTAGTGTCTCTATCCGAAACTATACTCCTTGGCAAACCATGAAGTCGAATGACCTCTTTGAAAAACAGGTTCGCAATGTGAGTTGCATCACTGGTCTTCTGACATGGAATGAAGTGTGCCATCTTGGAAAATCTATCCACCACAACAAATATTGAATCAACACCTCTTTGTGTTCTTGGCAACCCCAATACAAAATCCATGCTAATTGCATCCCACAGCCTTTTTGGTATGGGAAATGGTTGATAGAACCCCGCATTCTTCCTTCTTCCCTTCGAATGCTGGAAAATTCTGCATCTGTCCATGAATCTATCTGCTCACATTCCTAGCCAAAAATATGACTCATTTAGCTTTGCGAACATCTTGTCATGACCAAAATGTCCTGCCAATCCTCCACTATGTTTATCCTTCAACAGATTCTCCCTCATGGAGCATTTCGAAATACACAGTTGATTACCCTTGAAAAGAAATCCCTCCTGGATCATGTATTCGGCCCATTGGCTTCTATTCTTGAGAATTGGATTCTCAGCTGCTTCATACGCTTCCTCAAAATCCTAATCATCTGTGTACATGTCCCTGAGATCATCAAAACCCAACGTTTTGACTTTGAACTCCTACAACAACAAACACTTCCTACTCAAAGCATCAACAACTTTGTTAGCAGTACCAGAAATATGTTAAATCACAAAAGTGAAATTCTGCATATACTCAACCCATTTGACATGTTTTTGATTCAACTTTTCCCGTTGAGTCACAAACTGCAGTGCATGATTGTCATTGTACAAGACAAATTCTTTGGGAATCAAGTAATGCCTCCATTTCTTCAATGCCTGGATGATAGCATAAAACTCCTTGTCATAAGTGGATTACTTCACTTTCACTTCATTCAACTTCTCACTGAAGTATGCTATTGTCCTGTCTTCTTGACTCAAGACTGCCTCGATCGCAAATCCGCTTGCATCGCATTTCACCTAAAATGTCTTTCGAAAATCCAACAACACCAAAATTGGTTGTTCCGTGATCTTCCTTTTCAACAGATTAAAACTTTTCTCAGCTTCTTCTGTCTAGTGAAAATACTTGTGTATTTTATTCACTATATCCATCATTGTTGCACTAATTCCACTGAAATTCTTGATGAACTTTCAGTAGAAATTAGCCAATCCGTGAAAACTTCTCACCTCAAAAATATTTTTTGGTGATGGCCAATTCTTGATTAACTCCACCTTATTTGGATCCATCCTCAACTCATCTGCAGAAACAACAAACCCCAAGTAAATGAGCTATGTCTTCATGAATGATGACTTCTTCATGTTTATCAATAGTTTCTCCTTCTGTAACCTCTGCATCACTGTAGCCAAATGCTTTAGATGCTCTGCCACTATTCTACTGTAAATCAGTATGTCATCCAAATACACAATGAAAAATTTTCCGATGAACTCCTTCAGGACTTCGTTCATCAACCTCATGAAGGTACTTGGCGCATTTGTTAAGCCAAATGACATAACAAGCCATTCATACAACCCTTCATTGGTTTTGAATGATGTCTTCCATTCATCACCTTCTCTCATGCAAATTTGATGATAACCAATTTTCAAATCAATCTTTGAAAAATACTTTTCTCCACTCAAGCAATCCATCAGATCATCCATCCTCAGCAATGGAAATCTGTACCTGATGGTTATCTTATTGATCACCCTTGATTCAGTACACATCCTCTAGCCTTTGTCTTTCTTCGGACTGAGTATTGTTGGAACAGAACACAGACTCAAGCTTTCTCTGACCAATCCTTTGTCCAACAACTCCTGGACTTTTCTTTTAACCTCTTCATTCTCTTGCGGCGTTAGTCTGTACGTGGATTTATTTGGAAAACTAGCTCTTGGTATGAGATCAATATGGTGACTCACACTTCTGATTGGTGGCAACGAACGAGGTATTTCGTCCACTACTATGTCAACGAACTCTTCCAATAGTTCCTGAACCTCTTCTGGTAAATTGTCCACTCTTGTGTTGGTCAAAACAATCTTTGGTTCCCTAACMACAATGAACTATGGATCTTCCTTCTTCTTCACCTCTGTAAGAAGTTCCTTCCCACTCATGAGAAGTACAACGTTGCTTACTTCCTTTTTCACCTCCTTATCCTTAATTGGAAGCAATTTGTGTGTCCTCCCATTCTTCTCCAGKGTGTATGTGTTCATTCTCCCATCATGAATCACATTCATGTCATATTGCCATGGTCTACCTAGCAATAGATGACAAACATCCATCGGAATGACATCACATCATATCTTATCATTATATCCTCCTATCTTAAAKTCAACTAAACACTGTTTAGTGACAGTTACCTGGTGTCCTTTTTGTAGCCACCAAAATCTATACGGGCTTGGATGATCAATCGTCTCCAGCTCCAGCTTCTCTACCATCTCTGTAAAAACGAGATTATCCATGCTACCACTATCTACAATGACCTTGCATACCCTTTCCTTGGTCTTGCAAGCAGTCCAAAAAAGTCTGGTCCTTTGGACTCAACTTTCCACCTCCTTCTTTGGTGTCAAAAGAGCTTTTCGCATCATCAACGATCTTCCAACTTCAGCGTCTTCTGCCCCAACATCCCGCCTCTGCACCTTGGCGATGTGAGCTTCTCCAATATCCTTATTTTTGTTAGGACACTCGTAAGACTTGTGCCCACTCTTTCCACATGTGAAGCATGTGATTACTCCACCTTTTCCTCTTCCTCTACCTCTAGTACAAGGAAAAGTATTGTTGTCAGCATAATCTCCTCTCTACTCAGTATGTTGTCCTCTCTGTTCAACATATTTACCTCGCTATGAGGTTCTACCTCTCTCTGTTCAAGTTTGAGGTTTTTTCCAATCTTCCTTGGGCTTTGGATATTTGTCCTGGGCAACTGATTTTCCTCTGGGCTAGCTTCTGCCTTGGCCTCTTTGACTCTGCTTCCAGCTCAACTTATCTTCCACTTTCAGAGCCATCTAATAAGCATCTTCCACCGTTTGGATGGTTACCATGCTCATCTCATCCTAGATATCATATCTCAGCCATTCATATATCTGAAAACTTTCTCATCATCGCTCTCCTGGTGACCTGCCCTGATGTTCAGTTTGTAGAATTCCTCAGTGTATTCTTTCACTGTCATCAGCTTCTGTCTCAGGTTCTGCATTCTCCTAAAAAGAGTAATTTGATAATCTCTAGGGATGAATTTTTTCTTCATCTTTGTGATCATTCTATCCTAGCTCTTAATCTTCTTCTTTCCCTTGCAGCGTCTGTCAGCTTGTAGTTCATCCCACCACAATGTTTCATGTCCCTTCAACCTTGTGACGACATGCTTGACTTTCTTTTCCTCTTCGACATCTTCATAGTCAAAGTATGTTTCTAGAGCTCTAATCCAGTCTAGAATCTCCTCTACATCCAAGTTTCCCTCATAAACTGGAATGCCCATCTTTGCTCTTGCACCCATCCTTACAATAGCTTTGATCAAACACTCATTTGATGCATCTTCAACTACAACTTCTTCTTCACATTCAGCCTCAATATCACTTTCAGAATCACTAAGATCCCCAACACTGATTGTACATCTTTGTGTTGTCTCCATGTCTTTGAGTCTATCTCATAGATCACGCATCTCTCTCTCCATAACTAGATTTGTCATTTGTCTGCCTCTTCTTCTCGGCATTTCCCTATCCTCTGGATCGGGTGATTGTCTATCTCTTCTCCTTGGTGGCATGATGAATTCTCTTTCTCTGCTATAGAAAGCAAAGAACCTTTCTAATCTCTAATACCAAACTGATGCCGACGCCCTCTACTCCTCAACCCGTAGGTCAGAAAGTCCACCTCAGCTCAGGATCTTTCCTTTCACATGGCCCGAAGAACTCCAAACGGTTCTTCTATTTCCCTATCAGGAAATATGCACCCACAACAATCCTCATGGGATCCCCCTCTTTACAATCGAGAGATCGGACTTCGCGACTTCGTGAGGTCAATGGTCGAGCATTGGACTCTTGAATCCCCGAATGCCGATATAGTCAATGCTGACCTTTCCCTCTCCTATCGAGATGTCCTCTATCATGATTTCGACACTCGCGATGTTGAACAACTCGTCTTATCGACTACCGAACCTCGATTTGCCAAAAATCTGACACACACGCGAGTTCTGAATTTTCAACGATCCTTCACTCCTTTGACATTTCGGAGTTTGCAATATCACGAATCCTAATGCAATTGCTTCGGGACTTCTCGCCATGAAAACATGAAATGGCGTGCCACCTGTCCACTCGCCGACTCCTGTGGCCCCACACTGTTCCTTTAGCTGTCGGGATATCACGGTTCGTGATTTCATGATTTTTGTTGCACCGTTTACGGGACTTCAACCCATGAAACCCTGATATGGAATTCCACATGTAAATCCGATGACCCTTGTGGCTCGGATCTACAGTCCTGCCCCTCCTGAGCTTAGAACCTTTAGGGAATACTTCATATCTCCCCTGTTCCTTCTTTAGATCTAATGACTCACGAAAATTCGCAAATTCTCCTCAGATGAATTCCAACCGTCCATTCCTCCTTGGAAATTTCTGCTAATGACCAAGTGTTCCTTTGCGGAACTCGTCCACCTGCGGCGCAAACTTACAATGCTTCTTACAGACTTCCAATCACAGCTTCCCTGCGCTGTCCTTCAACATTTTCGAAGGCCTTATCCTTCCTGAGATTTCTTATGACTCTGAGCCTTAGAAAAGACTCTTGCGCGCACTCCTTGCGGCAACTTTCAGACACTTCCAAGTGTTGAATTTCTTCAACCCTGCGCCCACCTGCAACAACAGTCCCTAACTTATTTTCTCAGGTTCACAACCCTGAGGCTTCACTCAGCCTGTGCACTCCTTGCACAGCTCCTGTGCCTGTCTACACTTCTGTGGAAATGAGAACAAAAGCTATCTCTATCTAAACCCTTTGTCAACGCACTCCTTGCGGACACTTCAACTGCACTCCTTGCAGGAACTCTGGCTTAGATAGGGAAACAATTGAAACTCATTTCTTCTTCCCTTCAGACTTCAAACTCAAACATGAAATCATATACACAACATATAAAGAAAATGTATAACATGAAGCAAACATTCATGAGCATATCATTCAACATCAATACACAGAGAACAAACATGAAACCATGAATTTGAATCAACCTCTTTCTATTAATCCAAATATCTGTACATGGGTGTTCTTACATAGCTCTCTACATGCTCTTTCTCTTCCTACTCAATCTTCCATCTAATGATACAATACACAAATGAGGGTGTCTATATCCCGTTTCCCTCTTTCTCTCTAAACCTGTCTAATCTAGAATTAAATTCTATCTACCTACATTAACTACTATGAATGCCTTCTACCTACTAAGGATGAGAGCTAAAGGCTCAAGGTCCATTTACATTATACAAGTGCGCTTCTTCTTAATGACTTCATTTAAGATTGCGCAACAATTTCAAGGTGATTTTCAAAAATTTGTGTTGGCGCCTGTCCAACTGTCTTTTTATTCCACGCTGGCTCACTTGATGTTGGCGATGCTCCTGCATCAGAATACCCTAAAATTATTGCTTATGCACGTAAAGTAACATATCTATCTAGTCATTCACACATTTTTTAAACATCTAATCATTAACAACAAAAGATATACATAACATTCAATCACATAACACAAGATCTATTGTGGTTCACGCCTCTTGGGATACGTCCACAGAGATTTGGTTGCTCTACTCTTTTATTACTCTAGTTCCAAAACTATAGTGCCTCACACATTACAATTATCCATACGAATAGTTCAATATATACAATGAGGTGGATTAGATCACAATAGGCAACTCATCCTGTGATCTAACTGTTAAGAACCAAACAACAATATAGCATAGAAAAACCTCAGGAAAAGTACTCAACGCCTTGAAAAAGAGATAATTTCAGATAATAAGCCTCTTCGAGGGGGAAACCTCCTTTTACCCCACTTAAATGTTCAAGTACCAGATGATTCAAAATGAAAATGTCTCCTTGGTATATATAGGAGACTAGGAGGTATAATTACAAATAATGGCCTAAAGCCGACATAATTAAAATATCATTACTAATCTAAATTACAACTAATGGCCTAAAGCCAACATAAATAAAATAGCATTACTAATCTAATATGCCCCAATTAAGGGGTAATGGGCCAACATTAGGGCTTAACATGCCCCTCCCCTTGAGACAATTGTTGTCCACAATGCTTGAGTAACTTTGGATGCTTCTGTATAAAAGACTCATCTTCCCAAGTGGAATCTTCAGCCGGTAGTTTCCTCCATTTAATGAGATACTCTGAAATGGATCTATTCCTTAGCTGGTGAATTCTTGTGTCTGTGATGGCTTCAGGCTCCAATATGA
>ML779379.1:2195812-2228676 GCA_009831015.1 Picea engelmannii
GACTAGGAGGTATAATTACAAATAATGGCCTAAAGCCGACATAATTAAAATATCATTACTAATCTAAATTACAACTAATGGCCTAAATCCGACATAAATAAAATAGCATTACTAATCTAATATGCCCCAATTAAGGGGTAATGGGCCAACATTAGGGCTTAACACTAACCCTCATGGTCTCCCTTATTCCCTCTCCTCAGCTCAACAACTTACAATATCAATCGGGTTTTACAGTCATTCTATATTTTTACATCTTAGTAACATTGACCAACCCTAAAATGAACAACAACAAACCTACAAAAACCCTCTTGAACATAATAATCTACACCCACCCCTACCTAGACCTCCTAGGTACATATTTATACATATTTTCATCTTATCAGCTATTACATTCTGTTACCAAAACCATAACCCTATCACAGCTAGGTCTTCTTGCATGCGTGCCTCACATGCCTTCCTCTTCTACATGCACATCTCTTTTTCACCTGCTTCTTTTCCTACATGCGTGTCTGCCTTACATGTGCTGCTTCTTTTGCATGCGTATTCACCTCCCACATTGTGATTTTCCCTCAAAACTGGCTTGTGCCCAACAGGCCCCCAACACTCACATTGTGAATTGTCCTGAGTCATTGCCTAACTCCAGTGTCTACCACTTCTTGTGTGAATGCTTCGTACATATCTACTATCCATTGGTACTTCTCCTAAGCCTAGCTTCTCTTTGTTGACATGGCTTCGAACACCTGCATAGTGACCAACAGTCGTAAGCTATCACCCCCCTTCAAGTCTATTTGTTCAAGACATGATTTTTTTGTGTTTATTTCCATGACCAACTGTTAATCCTTTTCCTGTAGGGGATCCAACTAAGCCTATTGTGCGATATTTTGTGCTTGAACCACTTTTTATTCTGAGTGCAGGTTCTTCATTTCTGTGGCCATCTTGATCTTCTCTAGAAGTGACATTGTCCTCTGTCGCTACTTGAAATATGTCATTTCTGCATGAAATCTATATTCCTTCCCTTACAGCTCTTGCAGGCTCCCATATTCTAGTAGACGGGTCCATAGATGGATGATCTTTTGTAGTAGTTCTGCCACTCTATCTATGTTCTACATGATGTTTTCTACAAATGTTGTTGCGTCTTGCTCTCTTTGCACTCAGACTGCTGGGGGAGTCATAGGTACTGTGTGCTCCTCCAGTTCCTTGATCTTCTCTTTATATTGTTGCAGAGTATGCTATATTTTTTATCTTCTCCTCTGAAGATGCTTCCTCTGATACTGTGTCATTTGAGATGGCTAGAAAGACTTTGTTTATCTAGTTCTCCATTTGGTCCACTTTTTGTTGCGCTATCTCTTTATTATTCCCTTCCTAGCTGATGGCTTCCTTTAGTACCACATTTTCTTTTTGCACTATTTGTAGATTCGTCACATCTAACCTTTCTCTAGACTGAATCTCCTATGTAACACTAACCTGTAACTTATACAATGCCTTTGTTGGTATCACAGGAAATTCCAAGTCCAACGCTTCAACATCCTTCATGGGCTTCTACATTGTTTCCTCATCTATGAACAACATATTTGGTGTTATGATAAAGTTATCACTTCCCTATGCTGTGATTCTTACTATCTCTCCGACAGGTGCTCCTTCTCTTAATGGCACCATTTTCTCTTTTTGTTCTTGTTTCGCCTTGATCCTCAACTATTCTAGCAAAGTTTTTACCTCATGTACTTGTTCCAAAATTGAATCTCAATGGTTTTACTCATTTTCCCATACTTCTGACAGACAATCTTGTACTTTTGTGGCTATCAACTCTACATCATATGTTTTCAGTGATGTTTCCATTTGTTTCCTTTGTGCCTTTGATTTATTCTTGGTGCCACTTGCTTGCTCCATTTTTCTCTTCCTTTGTGTTATCACACTAAGTCGCCTTGGGTCTCTTAGTTTGTTTTGTTAAGAAAAAAAAAAACCTTAGATTCTTATTTTCTTTTTAAAATAATTTTCTCATCCCTTAAATGTTATTTATGATAGGACCCCTTAGGATGACTAAACCTTTGAATCATAGCTCATGTGTTGATCCACATTTCAATTTTTGGTCCCTAAACCCTTTTAAGCTCATGGTCTATTATTTATGTCCCCTCTCATGATTCATCCCTAGGTTGATACCTCCCATGACCAGGTTGATGTGACGCACCTCTCTCCTCACTCATGACCTCACATGCATACCTCATCATCCCCACTCACTTGTCCAATCATTTTTTAATTTGGAAAGCGCTGCCCACTCAACAGGTAGTTTTGCAGTGCCTGTCACGTTTATCATTCATCCACTCCAAGTCATGATTTCCACGACTGATACCATAACCCTTCTTTTCAGTGCCAGAAGTTGGTTGAAATTCTTTCAAAAGATATTGCATTTATGATCCTTGGTAATGGTTTCTAAATTTGAAAAGTTCAGCAGTAATGCACTGTGTAAGTTTGCTAGTTCGGATCAGAAGATCACATGTGAACTAAATCTGATGTTGTGAGAGATTTCAGGGCCGAAGTTTCCCCAATCTCATCCTAAGATCGCACTGTGGAGATCAATAGATGTTGAATTCACAAGCATCCTATGCAACCTCCTTCACATATTAATTTTCATAGGATATTTGTGCTCGGGTTTCAGTTTGTTAAGCTTGCAGTGTAGTAAGGAAGCCATATTTTCATACCTGTAAACATCATCGCTCGTATCCATAGTCTGATTATTATTGTTTGTCATAGCCTTTGAAAGTCACATGCCTGCAATAGCCTATCCTCTGTGTATGCTTTGAGCTACGCAGAGGCGCTTCTCAAACCTCTCTGATTATTCTTTGCTTCTTTTCATCCTGTATGAAGAGTCATTTTGGGATTACCTCCTCACATTCTACACTCTGAAAACCTGTATAGGCCTGAAGGTCCATTTCTCATAGCCAAGCTCATTTTCTAAGAACTATTAATTTGGAGGGCCATCCTTGTGCATTTGAAACTTGAATTGATGTTTTCTGGTCAATAACATCCCTTATAGCCTCTTAAGAACCCTCTTTTTGAGTCATGGAGACCCCTCAGTTGAAGAAAGCACACAAAGGTGGAAAGATAGTTCGAATATAACTTGTGCACATGCACGTTTTTGACACAAAACCCATGGAAAGAGAAATGTTTCGAAGAGCAGGATGCCTCTCTTTCTACCAGAACATACAGAGAGGTGACCCAGAAGTAGCAAAGCAATTTGCACTAAATTTTGATGGCAATAAAACCAGAGTTGGAGATTTGGAATTTGAGGTAATTGAAGCCTCCATCTCAGCTGCAACAGGGATCCCTATTTCAGGGGAAAATTGGTTCAAGGACATGGTATTGAGTTCTCCCTTTGTTAAAGATCTCTTCAAGACTGAATACCAAGCCAATGATTTATCTAAGAGTGTGCCAAGGAATCTGTTGATTGACCAGTTTGATAGAATGTTGAAAATCATACAAATATATTTTAGTTGTGAAGGAAGATTTAATACCCTGTATCATTACCACATAAGGTTGTTGTTGCATTTTACTGGTAAGGTTCAGATGAATGTTCCATATTACCTACTAATAAGTATAAGTAAAATGGAAGATAGGGTGCAAGCCAAATCTAAGGATGTGGACTCTAGTCTTTTCCACTCTGGACTTATCAGGATGCTTGTCTCTGAAGAGTTGGGAAAGAAAGAGATCTCCTGGGAAATATTTTTGGTTACTTCTCACTTCAAGCTGTACCCAACACCTACCCCCCAATCATAGATTCCAAGCTCTTCATCACCTACCAGTACTAAAGCAGGGATCAACAAGAAGAGAAAGGGAAGGGACCCTGTTTCAGAGATCAATAAGCAGGTCAGGGAAGCTGAGGAGGAAGTTTGTCCTTCTCCACATAGAGGATTCTCACCACCACCTCCACCAGGGTTAGAATAAGTTCCATATTCTACCAAGGTGACATCTAAAAAAGGGAAGAAGCTTCTCTTTCCCTCTCCTCCTCCAGCAGTTGAAATCAAGGGTAAAAGACTTTTCACTAGGTCATCAATCCCTAAGGGGGATTTCAAAGGTCAAAATTTACCAGAAACCCCTATACATAAGAAGAAAGGGAAAGACATTGGAAAATATGTAGAAGAGAATCAAGAAACCCCTATATAGAAAAATAGGGGTAAAGGTACCAAAATACCTTTGGAGAGGAAAGATGAAATTCCTATGAAGGATTGTAAAAAACCTATGAAGAATAAAGAAAAGGTTGTTGTGCAAGAGAAGAAGCATAAAGGAAAAGGTTTTTAGAAGGTAGATGAAACATGCAAGGAAACTCTAGTACAGATGGAAGAAAATGACGAGAAGAAGCCTGCTGAGATTGCACATGTTCCCAACCCCCTTGGTGATCAGACCTTCAAGAGACTCATAAGATAGCTTAAGGAATCAAGAAAGGAAGTGGACCAATTGAAAAGGGAAACCATATCTGAGAGAGCCAAGATGACAAAGCTTATAGAGGGCTACAGTGATACTCTTTACTTAGCAAAATTTGCAGCAAGAAGGGTTCAACCCCTTCATAGGCATCTCCAGAACCTCTATAGGAAGAATAGCGGTTTCCAGGCTTAGAATAGGAAGCTAAAGGTAGAACTGAAGCATTTCCAAGATGAGGTAACCCAAAAGAATTTACAGGTGTTGGTTGAGGCTGCCATTGAAGATGACAAACCAATAGCTAAGGAGAGTGCAACTATACTAAAGAACCCTACCAGGGCTAAGAAGAAGAAGTCTACTGAGTTAATTGGAGATACTCTTTCCACCAGAAACAGTGTGAGGCTAAGTGTTAAAATGACAAAGTAGCCGGTAGTGGTAAACCCCATTTTTGAAGAGTTGTTCCTTCTTGGGAAGGTTAACTGATATGCACATACCAGTTTTTCCACTTATACAGGCTTCTATGTGTTTAGTTATATGAATTTTTAATTTTTTGCTAAGTGATAGTTTCACTTAGTGGTAAAGGCACCTAAGTAAAATGATTTTGCCATCATGGAAGGACACAAACATCTCTGCACACGTTCAAGAGTCAAAGACGCTGCATTTTTGGCATAACTACCCAAACCCTTATGCAAACACAACGTAGGTGTCTCTGTGTAATAATTTATAGAACCTAGAATTGGCATACGTGTGCTACCCACAGGTGCTACGTAATATTTTACAGAGAGTAGGTTCACACACATGCACTACTCAATATTGCAACAGAGGACAAATGTTGACACAGATATGCAGCATAGTGGTGCTACCTACATGTGCTACCTTCTCTCCTTGTTCCATTTTAGGGGGCACTACATAGAGTTGCTACCTAAGGGAGTAGCCAACAAACACCAGGGATCTACGAAGACTAAGCCAACAATTTTGGATAAGTTAATGATGGAATAAATGACAGAAGTAGCATTTAGCATGTAGAGGATAACTATAAGCTCCAAAGGGACACATGGAAAAACAAGAGCTGAGCAGCAAAAGAGGATCAAAGCAGTTAGAAGCATGATTGGTTTTAGTCACCAACACTTCCCTGTTTTATAGCATAGGTTGTTACCTTAGTTGTTAGAATAAATAAATATTTTGAGATTTTTAAGGAAAAGAGGCCAGCTTGTACCTCCAGTTGTTGCCTCCCTTTCTTGTTATAAATAGATAGATAAATTTATTTAAGGGGTTCAGATGGTAGAGCAAGTCTCCCAAGAAACTGTAATATTTTTTATAAAGTGATTGTGATCTAGTATGTACTGGACTTAAGACTTTTTGACTAATAGAAATCATCTCCTATTTCAGACCATTTTCTTCTAATGCTAAATGTTCATATTTGAATGCTTCATATGGATGACTGTGGTAATGATATGATGGATGTTTGATCATTTTATTGTCATGGTGTTTATTTAGCTCCTTAGTTTCTAATTTCAAGAAGATCTTGTTTTAAGAAACTTTCTTCCTTAGGATTTTGTAGACCTGTTGTTTGCAGTAGCTCTTACATTCCTCTCATTCAAGTCTTCTTTCTATCCACATTTACTCCCAAACTACTAGTTGAAATTAATCAAGACCTTATTTTCTATTACATGTTAGCCATGTTTCTGAGTGAGGATATTATCATTTCGAGTTTTTCCATTCGACCTTTCAAAAAGAACTCATACTTCCACATATCATCTGATGGGTACTGAGCTTACCTTCCTTGCAATCAAAAGGTGAGTCCTAGTGCTAAAACTTTGGGACTCTGGTTGTTCAGATGCTTCTATCATCTGTGTATCCATAGCGGTATCTTGCTCAACTTCTTCATCCATGGTTACATCTTGTGCCTACATCTTCACTTCCTCTGCACTCACCTATCTTATCAATCCTCTTGGTGCCTGCTCTATATCCCATGGACCCTATGTAGGACCATACTGTGACTTCTTTTGTGTTCTATTTTTCTTCCAAATTGAGTTTCTATCCCCCACTGTACCTATTATTGTTTTCTTTTTCTGAGTAGTTCCATTCCTGCCTATCTTCTATGCAAGGACTGTGATACCCTGCGTCTGTACTTGTATTGTTTGCGTTGCTCTTGGAATATCTGGAACTTTCAACTCCTCATGCCACTCTTGGACCTCCATGTGGATGTCCTACGTTGTCACAGAGTACTTCAGCTACAACCAATCCTTGGTTGAGTCCTTCTTTTCCTGTAGCCACATGTTGTGACATGATTCCCGAAAATTCACTATCTATCCATACTCCTGGATAGTTTCTCATGAGATCCTCCATGTATCCACCAAGATGTTCTAAAACTCTATTAAGTACTAAGAGAACATTTCATTGTTGAATTTATTTACCTTGGGATCTACTATTCTTTGCAATGACGTGTAGCATGTTGTGCCACATTTGCATGTCCTTGACAAGAACATCATATATTTAGGTTTGTCCCACCCCATAAGTGAAATGAGGATGAGTAACCATGAGTAGTGGAACTTAGAGCCCCAATTTTGTGCATCCTTACAATCCTTAAGGAATGAGTTGAGTAGATACAAGGCCCAACTCATCGAGCTCCCCTTTGCAAATTGCGCTGCAAATGCTACTACTCCTGCAAACACTTCTTCATTTTGACACTTGCACATTAATTTGCAACCGAGTAATCTAGTTGAAAATCATGTCACAATATCATTGATATCATTAGTCCTGATACCTCTATTCCCCCTCTCTGTGCCATACTTCACCTTGATCTCATCTGAAATGGATTTTGCCTTAGTCTTGTCTTCTAGGTATTTCTTCAGCTTCTCCCCATCTCTGGGTAGCCCTGTAATCTCTACTATGAGGCAAACATTGATCGACACTGGCCCATCCATCCATAATATGCCTTTCTGCACCTTCTCTAACAAATATTTAACACATCTATTTATGTGTTTCCCATGCCCAAAGTGCAGTATGTCTAATAGGTTCATTATGTTGGTGTTGTATAGTCCCAGGATGCATTATGCATGCTCCAATAGTGGCGTGCCTAATGGGCCCTCTTCCCTGTTCTCTAGGTAGCTCTGTGTTACCAAGTCTGGGAACTTTGTTGCATCAGAGACATCATGGTTAGAGTATTTAAGGTCATCGACTCCTCCTAGCATTTTATGCCTAGTCTTCACTTCATTAGGAATTTTCAACATTACTATACTTAGTTATGCCTATGTTTGTTACACGCCATGTGTTCTACTTTCTGCTCTCATATTATTTTTCCCTTGTGGGGAAAATACCCCACCCTCTTGCTTCATTTCCTTCTTTGGTTCCGGATCTAGGCCCTGCGACATAGAATTTGTGACCAGTTCTTCTTCTTCCGACCCCTTCCCTTGGACACGTCGGACTTTGTCCATTCGATATCCTCTACTAGCTTCTCGGGCTCCTATGCGGGTTCCTACTCCTCCTCCACATGTAATGTGGTTTGCTCATACTCTGGTGTGAGGATTTCATCCACATCCACCACTATGGGCATCTCGATGGTTCCTCCTTGTGGTACTTGTGTGCTACTCCATGTGCTTCTTCCTATTCTTCTTGATGCTCCAACCTTCGGTGGTGACATGGTGGTTAAATCAAAACTAAAATATCTCAAATCGGAAGATGGTAGAACACATTCTCACTCTATCACTTTTTTGCTCAGCTCGACATTTTTCTCCTAACAAAATTACACAATGAGTCGGTTTTCCCCCTCTTTTTGACTTTATAGCGGGACGGGGAAGTGACAATTGTGTCGCACTAATAATTGTCACATTTTCACTTTTTGTTGTGTTTCATGTGCATTGTACCTTTCTACCTGTTAACTTCTCTTCTACGCATCATTTTTTCGAACCCTGGTTTTCTTGCAACACCATGTTCCATCTTCCCTGTTCCATTCTGTCAAGGCCCTCCATGTGCGTTGAATCGATTTTATTTTTATCCTTTTTTCTTTTTATGAATTTTCTTCTCTTTTTTTTCACTAAATACATATCTCTTTACTGCGCGGTACTTTCTAAGTACTAGGAGGTTGACTGTCCATATAAAGATTTATTCGAATCCCATTGATCATTCCTCTGAGTTCTCTACCTCCTAAATATTTCAACTATACAACTCCCCCATCTGTGACAATCTTTACTTCATATGGTCCCAACCAATGCATTCTAAATTTTCCTAGGTGCTGAAGAAATTTACTATCATACACCCAGACTAGGTCTCCTTCCTTGAAACTCTTCCTTTTAATATGTTTGTCATGCCAATATTTGTCCCTTTCTTTTTGTACTTGTTGGTGAAATCCTACTAGAATCCTATCTTCTTCCATTAGCATCAGCTGACTTAGAATTTCTTATATTGCGCCTTGTTTTTTCATTTTAGTCATTGTTTCTACGCATATAATAGGTACCAACAATTATAATGGCACCAATGTTTCTTGTCCATACATAAACTTGAATGGTGTGTGTCCTGTCAACTTTTTGCATGTAGTCCTGTATGCCCATGATACTACTTATATCTTCAAGTCCCAATTGTCCCTATTGACATTGCAGATCTTTGTCAATGCATTCTCTAAGATCTTATTAAAGGATTTCCATTGTTCCATTTGCTTGAGGGTGATATGGTTTACTCTTTTGATGATAAACTTCAAACTCCTCGGTCATATCCTTGATAGTACTATTGATGAAGTGAGTGCATTGGTCACTCATCAAAATCCTTGGGCATCCAAATATAGTGATCACTTGCTGAAATAGGAAGTGTGTTGCAGTCTCTACGTTGTAATATTTTACTGGTGTTGCTTCTTCCCATCTCGTTAAGTACTCTGTCGCAGTAATGATATACCTTGCTCGTGACCTCTTTGCTGGTGGATTAATTGGTCCCACAAAATCTATTTCCCATTTGTCGAATACTTGCAAGGTTACTTGTGGTCTTAGGGGAATCTCATCCCATCTATTAGGTTTTCCATCCCTTTGACATACATCACATCTCTATAAGTAGTCCTTTGCATCACTATGAATGGTCGACCACCATTTTCTTGTGCACAATACCTTCTAAGAAATAGATTTTCCTACATAATATCCTCGAGCTATTCTCTCATGGGCCTCTACTAAAATCCTAGGCCTTTCATGTTCTAGTACACATCTTTGCAAGATATTGTCTGCACCCATCTTGTATAAGTGTCCTGCATCAATTGATAGTCTGCAACTCTGACTACTATATTTTTCTTCTATGCAATGTTGAATTCTTCTGGCACGGTCCCTGTACTCAAGTATTGAATGATGCCATCAAAATATTCATCAACTACTTGGACTAAAGATAAATTTTCATCAGTGAAGTTGTCCTCCAGATTAGTGGGTTCCTCTCCATTGGTGATCCTTGATAGGTGATCAGGTCTTGCATTCAACTTCCTCGGTTTGACTATCACTTCAAAGTCAAATTATTGAAATAGAAGTAACCATCTACACATTCTCCCCCCCATCATTGGCTTATTGACTAGGTATTTGAGGGCATAATGGTTTGTGAACATTTTAATTGTTTCCCAAGTAGATAGTTTCTAAACTTTTGCAGTGCATATACCATTTCTAAGCCTTCTCTTTCTATAGTATTGTAGTTATTCTCTAAATCTGACAATTTCTTGTTGCAAATGATATAGGATGGTTTAACTCTCCCTTTCTTGGATGCGCCAGAATATCTCCAAGTGCTATTGCTGGTACATCTACATGCACATGAAATTTATTTTCCCAATATGGGAATGCTAATATTGATGTTCTTACAATTTTCTCTTTTAGAGTGTCCAATCCTCGTTGACAACCCTCATTCCACTGGAATTTACAATCTTTCCTCAACAACTTTTCCATTGTCGTAGTGATCTGTGCATACCATTTTATGAATTTCCTATAGTAGCCTATGTTTCCCAATGTTTCTCTCAATTGACGTACTGATTTTGGTGGTGGTAAATTGACAGTCACTGCAATCTTGGCAGGATCTACAAGCAAGCCTTGTTTGCACACTATATGGCCCAATAGTATCCCAAAAGGTGTCCCAAATATGCACCTCTTGATATTTAATGATATCTAACACTCCCTGCATCTTTCCAACATCAAACTCAATACCTCTACATGATATTTCAAGAGACTGTAGACTGTCCAATCATCCAGATATACTTCTAAAAACTGATGGTTGAATTCTTTCAATGCAACTATGACTACTCTTGAGAATATTGTTGGTGCATTCTTCGGTCCAAAATGAATGACTGTGTACTGGTAGGATCCCCATTCTATAGAAAAATTGGTTTTTCACCTATCTTCTGGAGCTATTTTGATTTGATGGTAGCTTGAGATTCCATCTGTGAATGAGTATGCTTCCTACCCCCCTACATTCTCTAATACCTCATCTGTGAAAAGGGTAGAAAAAGGGTCATTTAGGAAAGCATCATTCAATTTCTTGAGATCTACACAAATCCTTATCCCTCCTTGATTCTTATCCTAAACTAACATAGGGCTTACCCATTCAGATTCCTCCATTGGTTCTATGATTTTGGCCTCTAACATTCTGTCAATTTCTTCTTTTACTTTTTTCTTATATATTGGGTTCAGTTGATATGGTCATTTTCTGACTGATCTTGCCTCAATTTTGAGAGGTATATTCATCTCTCCTAGGTCTCCTGCTATTCCTTTCATCTCTGTAAAGGTTGTTTGGAACAGGTCATTGTACTCGCGCATCAAATTTGTTATTATTTCTACTGTTTGTTTGTCCCAGTAATCTCCAAGACTGGCCATTTTGGGATTATCATCTGTCCCAATATTTAATTTCTTCACCTTGATTGGCATAGCAAATACTTCTAATTCTAGAGATGGAACTTCCACCTCCCTTTCTCCTTCAATTTTTGTAACTGGAATGTTGTGAGGGTCATCCTCATTTGGTTCTTCTTCCTACACATGGTAGCATGACAATAGTTCTTTCAATGTTTGTATGTTCTACTGTTGATACTCTATTATAAGTTCAACCTCTATTTTTTGAATGAATATTATCCCTCTAATTTGTTTGAGTGTTGAATCCATATTGGGGTTCTCATGTTCAAATGATAAAGTGACTATAATATTCTATTGTAACATTGTACATTCTTCAGTGCCTCTGTGCAATTCCTAGTCTACATACTCATTTGTTGGAATCCCTTCAAATGTGTTAATAAAGTGATGAGACCATTCTTCTGGTGGCGTCATTCTCCATAGTGTTATGCACTTCTCCAAGTGTTCAATTGGTGTCCCCTGTCCATCATATCTATGGAGTTGGTTTCCTCCTTTTTCTGCACCAAATCTAATGTGCATTAATCACTTACATTGGTACCAATCCTTGACTATCTCTTTGTTCGCACCCCACCATCTTGTAGGTGTTTTCTTGAGTGCTATATCTAGAGCTAAGAGCCTCTAATTTTATTAAACTTCATCTTCATATCTTGTTAGGAATTCTTCTAAGTCATTCACCCCATCAAATCCAGGAGGTTGTCTTATCTCTGTACCTACCCATCTTATTGCACGGTCTATTCTTGCACACCTTCTTGAGGAGACTTCCTGTAATCACTACTACCAATTCTCTAGCCCTGTATCTGAGTTTGGTGTGCATTATGTGATACTTCTCCATATGAGTACCTCATCTGCAGTTTGATTCACATAATCTTCTTCTCGTGCGGTGGTCCCATATAACTGCTTAATTTCCTCCAGGTCTAGACAAGTGGGTTCTACAAACCTTTCTCCTTTTGATGAATCTAATGGTGCAATGAATCTATACTCTCCTGACTCGAATGTCATATTCCTCATCTTCATATTGATTATTACCTGATTATCAAATTCCCAATCCAAACCAAGAAATGTTATATAAGGTGTTGTGCCATCCACTATTTCTATCATTTCGAAATTGGATTTAGTGCGCACTCCATCCATATCTACTATTACACCCTTTAGCCTCCCAATTGGCATAACCCTGTGTTGATTTTCTAGTTTCAGTTGAATAGGTGAATATCCTAATGTGGGCTCTCCCATACATTTCCATGTCTTCTTCAGTAGTACATTCACTTCGGAGCCTAAATCTAGTATGATACCCCCCATGTTGAAATCTTCAATGTTGGCATTCAATATTAATTCTCTACTTGTTCTCCTCCTTGTATGCATATGATTAACTATTTTCTATTCTATGTTTCCCTCTACATTTTTGCTACATCCTTATAACATATTTTGTAAGACTTTAACAGATGATGGGTCGTTTAGTATTTTAACACATGATTGCAAAAAATCCTTTATGGTACTTACTTGTCCTACGGGTTGTTCTTCTTTAGTGTGATCAAATGATGAAGGCATCTCATACATTGGTACGTCTCGAGTATGCTATGCAGTTGATGTAGATGTAATGTCCGGATTCAAGGATTCTTATCTGGCTTGCTTGGATATCTCCTTTTTGTTTTGCGCATCAAATTGCTTCTGTGATTCAACATTTTTCTTCACCCATTGGTGTTGTGTTGGATCTTGTCTTACTACATCATCTCTTGTCTTAGCTCCTCCACAAATAACTGTGTTGATATTTCTTCCATCATCCCTCGCTTCTGCAGAGATCCATTAGACATTCTAATTTTTCTAATTTATCTTTTCCTATATCTTCCCCAATAGTTTTAGGCAGTCTTTTGTGTCATGGTCTGATGCACGACAATACATACATGTCACCGGTGGGGATGAAAAATCTCTTGTATAGTGTCATGGTTGTTGAAATTTATGGAATACCACTGGTTCTATGCCTCTTCCAAAGCCTCCTCTATCTCTTCCTCCACCTTTGTAGCCATCTCGATCTCATGGAGGTGCGTTGCACTGCGACAATTGGTTATACTGCGTAGGATTATATTGTGGTTGTGCGGTATTGTACTATGATAGTGCAATGTTATATTGTTGTGGCGTAGAATTATATGGGGATGTTACTTGGTTAAAATGTAGTGCATATTACCCTGTCATCATCTCTTCCTGCACCCTATAGGTGTCATATGTTCTTTCCCTCATCAGCTACATTGTCCTGCAATCTTTGTCATTGTGGCCTAATGAATTGCAAAAGTTTCAATATGAACTATTAGGCACTGTTTGGTATTTTTTCATAATTGCACAGTGATATGGATCATTCCCCTGTGACGTACATATATCACACCATATTCCTCTTGATGCAAAAGTGTTTGGCAGTCATGTTTCCATGTACTGCGCGAATGTTGGGTATTCTTTCTTGTGGTGTCCTTCTATCCTACATGTGGTACACCAAACACCTTCTCTTTTGTCCTTACTCATGTTCTGGTTTAATTGAAATGTTAGATTCTTCAAGTCTTCCTTGAGCTCCTCTATTGCTAGATCTGTCTTTTGATGTTGGTTCTCTTCTAGTTGCAAGGCTTCCTGCATAGCCTCTTCCTAGGTCTGAAACTTCTGCTGTCTCAAAGGGTATTTCAAGTGTGGTAGTAGTGAATTCACAAAAAGATGCCTATGTTGCATATCTGTAATGAATACTTGATCTTTCCTTTCAATCATTTGAATATCTGGTCTATCTCCCAGATAAATTCTCTTGGTTTATGTCTGATCTCTATCATCTCATTCATGTACTCATCCTCTGAGCTAGGTTTCTGGAATTCATTTATCAACAACTTCTTGATATCCCCAATCATTTTGGTTTTTCTTGGTGGACTGTTTGTAGCTAACATCATGTACCAATATAGTGCATGATCTATTAGCATGATGTCTAACTATGCAAGTTTGGTATCCTCATCTGTGATCTTCTTTCCTTCCCAGATCTTTTCATAGATAAATAAGTTCTTCTTAGAGTCCTCTGATGCCTCTCCCTTGAATTCTGGTAACTTGATTGTGGGATCATTTCCTACCATCCTGGATGTTGAACTACTACCTTTGCGTGGTGTATATCCTTGACTAATTCTTCCTGAACTAGCTCCCCCGGTTGTCACTCCCTGTGTAGATGTACTTCCTGCTACATTTCTTCCACTGAAATTCAGTTGCCTAAACGATGTTGTTATTTCTGGTGTATTAGTCATAGATGGGATTATGGATTCCACACTGGCACTGATATGGATAGGAGTTATGCCTATGGTTTCTACTCTTGGACCTCTTGTCTTCCTTTCATATGTCGCGCAGGATTTCATCAATCTTCTCCATAGCCCGAAGATCCTCTACCTCTTCTTCATCACTTTCCAATCCTTCCCTCGCAGCTATGGCTCTCTTATTGTTGTTCATATTATATTGGTAGGGTACTCCACTGCACGTTCTTCCAGTTGTTTCCATGATCTTCTTGATCTGGTCTTCCTCCATCATGAGTGGATCCAAGGCCTCCTCCTTCTTTCCTTTATCCATATCTTTCTCCATTTCTTCGTCTCTTGTCAGTTCTTCCCCCCTTCCCTCATGCACGTAGGGATGTTTAGTTGTATGAGGCCATTTTCATTGCCCCTTTTTTGTAAAGTAACATCTTGATAGAAGTATAAAATGATTTGATGTACTTACCTTAAGGTCCCTTTAGGAAATATTGCTCTGCTGCACTGTAAGACTTCACAGTATCTACTGCAAATTCTGTGATAAATCCTGCAACAATGTTGTCTAACCAGAAATCTACTGTGCGTGTAAATTTATTGTCAACTTGTTGTTACTGCATGATCTTAATATGATTCCATTCTAGTTGTCTGATCCAATTTGTAGGGTGGTTGTCTTTCAACCTCAATATCCACTCCTGCAACACATGTGAGAAATCACAGAAAAATACTTCATGCAAGTTGCTGAATACGTACTTGTCCAAATATGTGTGCGATGTTAAATTTGGGTTTTTGTTATCTTTCTCCATAAATTCCAGATCATTTTTTTTCAACCAGCTCTCAATATATTCCTTCTTTGGGTTCCATATTCTCAACATCCTCCTTTATATTCTGATTCTTTTAACATCGTGTCACTAGATCTCCACAATTCTTTAACAGATCTCATTCACTCAATCAATTTCTGTTCCAACCAACCATGGAACCATTTGTTGGTTTATAGTTTACTCCTACTACCCTTCTTGGGCTGACCCAGGTTCATGTCCACTTTGTTTCCAACAACCCCCCCTAAAACTATCGGCCCTCCTGGTAAACCAGAAGGCAACACAATGCAAAAGATGCATTGCACAGTCTCAGTCAAGATAGTTCTTATGGGTGGCTACAATGATCAATTTCTTGCAGCCTGGGAAATGAGCAGGGATCTATGATTAAACTCTGTAGTCTTCATTTATTACTTTAAAATTCAACTTATATGGAATACCCCAACATTATTTCTTATGCACGTAAAGTAACAGATCTATCTACTCATTCACACATTTGTTTAACATCTAATCAGTAACAACATAAGAGATACATAACATTCAATCACATAACAAAAGATCTACCATGGTTCACCCATCTTGGGCTACGCCTACAAATATTTGGATTCTCTTATCTTTTATTATTCTAGTTCAAAAACTATAGCACCTTGTGCATTACAATTCTCCATCCAAACAAGTTGAGATATATAATGAGTCATACTAGATCACACCGGGCTTCTTAGCCTGTGATCTCCCTTATTCCCTCTCCTCATCTCAACAACTTACAATATTGATCGGGTTTTACATTCATTTTGTCTTTTTACATCATATTAACAATGAACAACCCCAAAACAAACAACAATGAACCTCCAAAAACCCTCTTGAACACAACAATCCACAACCACCCCTACCTAGACCTCATAGGTACCTACTTATACATATTTTCTTCTTACGATCCATTACATTCTCTTACCAAAACCATAAGCCTATCATGGCTGAGTCTTCTTGCATGAATTCGTCACATGCCTTCCTCTTCTGCATGTGCATCTGTTTTGCACATGTTTCTTTTCATACATGCATGTCTGCCTTACACATGTTGCTTCTTTTGCATGCACATCCACCTCCCATGTCATGCTTTTCCTTTAAAACTGGCATGTGCCCAACACTTTCCAATATGGATCCCAATCCTTTATGATTAGGTGGATGTCTTATTATATGATATTTTATTTTTTTCTATGTCCATTCCTCTCTCAGGTCCTTGTTTGCTTGTATATGGATATGGTGTCAGTCTTCCTTGAACTATGCAATTAGGGTGTATCCATTTACCAGTTGTGGTGAAATGCGTGGTTTATCCTTGTTTCATATATGAATCCTTTCACCATACAGGAATAACTCCACATTAGTGTCGACCTATATTCTTTTGTTAGGCATGTACTAGAAGTTTTGATACTTAGCTTCCAAGCATGGCTTACCTCTAAAACCCAAGAATTGTTCATCCTTCGGCTATTCACAGGATGTGAATGCAATCAAAATTAGTAGCCATGCGTAATATAATTCCATGCCTTTATCCTATGATTACGTGCATTCAATGAGGAATTGGTTCAATAATAAAGGTTCCCAACTCATCCAGACCCATTCAACACACTTCTCAGTCGCAACTATTGTTTCCACTGACACTTGGTATTTTCTTCATTTCCTTAGTAACTTTCACACCAATGATTTCATTTCAAGATTTAATGTTGGGTCGCATATTCTCTAAACATTGAACTTTCACACACCTCTAACTGTGTAAATTTTTTCCTCATTTCCTATGACAAAGTCCCATGAATTTTCTTGTCTGCAAATAACGAGTTTGGATCTTGTCCTTGTGTTGGTAAACCTATGATGCTTGCAATGAATTTTGTATCCATAGAGATTGGACTATCTAGCCACAAATAACCTCCATGCACACAGGTAAAGAGAAAATTTACACATGCATTCACATTATTGCTCTTGCCAAAACGTGGGATGTCAAACAGGTTTAGTATTTCTACTTGCTCTGGTCCTCTTTCCCATACCTTTGGCACATGTATTCTCTAGTTTGTTGTTGTATCTATCCTTAATTCAAAGTAGTGGTGTGGTGCAAGTTCATGGAAATTCATTGTGTTTGTGATATCATGGTATGCATATTTGAGCTACGACACCCTCCTTAGCATGTCTTCATCCACGATGACTCCATATGGGATGTCAAGCATCACCAATTTGTAGTAGGGAGTATTATGCAATGTCACTAGTGGGGCATCATCCTTCCTTTGAGGAATATAGTCTCAGAGAAACCTCATCTCCGATGATGATGCTCCCAAAGTCTGCTCAACCTATGGTTCTACAGTTTGTACTCTTGTTCGATATTTCTTTGGTATGAGCATTGTTCCTTTTGGTGGTGCCATTTATGTAAACTAGTGAGCAACGACAACTGTTTCCTCTATGTGGTTTTTATTGGCTTTGTAATATGATTCTCGGCTCTCTCTTACTCGTATGCAACTCTAAGTGACAATAACCAATACTTGTTGAGCCTTCGTGGCTTTTATGCCCCTTCACCAAATTTCCATGTCCCTTCATGCCTGAATTGACTGTTTAATTTTCTAGTGGTGTGATGAATGCTTGATTTAATGTTGCTTTGTTGCCATATCTTCTTTTGGATTTGTGCTTCATACTTCTCGTTTGTCCCAATCTCTGACAAATTTTTCCATTTATTGCTACGTGTCATCTTTATGAATTGTCATTAACACTCTTTAACCATCATTTATACCCTTTTAATTCCTTTAATAGTCATTATGGTCCTATTCCACACATTGCTTCTATGCGTTCCTAACTATCTCCGTGATGTTTCTTTTATCTATGCAACACTCACTTTTTTCGGCGCGGGTCTTGTTGTTGTATCTCCCTTACTTCTTACTTTCTTACCTTTTTTTTTCCTACTATAATACAAAGGTTCTCATGTAGGTAATATTAGTGTATGGTATGTTTTTTTTTCCTATAAAGTGTTATCCGACTACCGTTTACCATTCCTCTCAAGACTTGTCCTTTCAATGTTTCCAATTGCATAACACCTGCTTCTGTCACATGATTAATCACATATAGTCCTATCCAATTCATTCAAAAATTTCCTAGATGCTACATAAACTTACTTTCATATATTAATACTAAGTCCCCCACTTGAAACTTGTTTTTTTTAAGTGGCTATCATGCCATGCTTTTCCCCTTCCCTTCTGAGCTTGCTGATGGAACCCTGTGAAAAATCAATCTTCCTCAAGCTGTACCAATTGTAACAATCTCTCCTCTATTGCACTAAAGCCCAAAATATTAGTAATCATTACAATTCATAGGCTAAGAATAATAAAATCCATCAGAATTACTGCTTCTTTCCCATAGACCAACCTAAAAGGTGTTTTTCCTGTTAAGTTTTTTCTTGTAGTCCTATATTCCCATAATACTGTAGGAACCCTAAAGTCCCAATCATCCCTTCCTACACTGTAGATATTTGTCAGAGAATTTTCTAGAATTTTATTAAAAGATTCTACTATCCCATTGGCCTGAGGGTGATAAGACATACTCTTTTGATGATGAATTTGAATATCCTCAGTCAATGTTCCAATCGTCCTATTCAGGAAATGTGTTCCTTGATCACTCAGTAGAATGCATGGGCATCCAAATCATGTAACTACATTCTCAAATAGAAACCTCACGACATTATATGCAGTGTATTCTATGAATGGTGATGCTTCTTCCCATCTGATCAAATACTTTGTCGCAATGATTATATACTTCTCTCTTGATCTTCTCATTGGTGGGTTGATCGGTCCAATAAATTTTGTTTCCCATTTATCAAATTCCTACAACGTAATCTATGGGTGTAAAGGCATATCATACCTTATGGATGGATTTCCCACCCTTTGACAAACATTGCATTATTGATAGTATTATTTAGTATCCTTATGAAGTGTGGGCCACCAGAGCTATTCACACAAAATCTTATGCATTGTTTCTTCACCTCCGTAGTGTCTTCCCACAATTCCATCATGCACTTCTAAGAGTATCATTGAAATTTCATGCTCTAAAATACATCATCTCAATATTCCATCGACGCCTAACTTGGATAATTTTCCTTCCATTAACTAATATTCTAGTGCTTTAACCACTAGCTATTTCTTTTGCCACACTATCATGTCTGATGGGGCCATTCTTGTACTTAAAAATTGCACAATGTCTACAAAGTAGTTGTCCACCATTTTGAATGAAAATAAGTGTGCATCCAACAAGATATCATCTTTATTCCCTGTATATTCTCTTGGTAGTATGCGTGATAAGTGATATGGTCTTGCATTTAACTTCCTTGGTTTCACAACAACCTCAAAATCATATTCCTAGAACATCAGTAACTGACTGCATATCCCCCCCCAACACTAGCTTGTTCACAAAGTATCTTCATGCATAATGGTATGTATATATCTTAAAGTGAGACCCCAATAAATAATGTCTAAACCTCTACAACACATATACGATTTCCAACCCTTCTCATTCTATAGTAGTGCAATTATTTTTTGTTGTTGACAACTTCCTTCTTGCAAAAGCAATTGGGTGGTCTACGTCTCCTTCCCCTAGCTAAGATAGTACTACGCATAATGCTATGGATGATGCATACACATGAGCATGTAACTCCTTCTTCCAATATGGGAATATCAAAATCAGTGTGGTCACTAATATCTTCTTCAATGTATCCAAACCTTTTTGACAATCCTCATTCCACTAGAACTTAGCTTCTTTCTTCAACAACTTCTCCATAGGTGTTGTAATCTGTGCATAACCCTTATACATGAATTTCATCTAATATCCTATATGACCCAAGGTTTCTCTCAATTGTATGACTGATGTGGGTGGTTGTAAATATAAAATAACTAAAATATTGGTAGGATGCACTAATAAGCCATGCTTACATACCACATGGCTCCAAAAAATTCCAAAAGGCATGCAAAAAATGCATTTCTTCAAATTAAATGAAATGTGACATTGTCTACATCTATCCAACATCAACCTAAGTACTTCTGTGTGAATTTTCAATAAAATAAACACAATCTAATCATCTAAGTACACTTCAAGGAACTTATGAATAAATTCCTTAAAAGTTTCTACAACGACCCTTGAAAAAACATACATGCATTATCCATCCCAAAAGACATTATTGTCTACTGATAAATTCCCCACTCTATCTCAAATGTAGTCTTATGTCAGTCTTCCTTCACAATCCTTATCTGATGATATCTTGAAAATCCATCTGTAAAATAATAGGCCTCTTTCCCCCCTACATTCTCTAGCACTTAATCTTTGAAAGGTGTTGGAAATGAATCATGAAAACATGCATAATTTAACTTCCTTAGGTCTACACAAATCCTGATTCCCCCTATTTTTTTTATCTTGTACCACCATTGGACTTATCCATTCTAATTCCACCATTGGTTCAATAATCCCTTCTTCCAACTGAAGTTCAATAATCCCTTCTTCCAACATTCAGTTTATCTCTTCTTTCAGATTATCTTTATACTTCATATTTAACCTGTAGGGTCTCTGTCTCAATGGCTTAGCATTTGATTTCAAAGGGATCTTCCTTTCTCCTAAATCACCAACTATCCCCTTCATATATTATAACATATTTGGGAATATATCTTGATACTCATACAACAAATTTGTAATCTTCTCCACAGTTTCATCATTTCAATAATCGCCTATCTGTGCAAACTTTGGGTTTTCCTTTGTCCCAATATTTACCTTCTTTAGTGGTTGTCCATACACATAAGATTGAAGCTCCAGTCCTTCTACTGCATGTTCCCTCTCAATTTTAGGTACTTGTATATTCCTTGGATCTTCCTCATCATGTTCTTCTTTAGCAACAATATACAATTCTAGTAATTCATGAAAAGTCATAGAAGCTCAGTGTGCACTACACATAGGTACTACCTCTATCGACCCTTCTTTTGAAAAAATATTATTTCTAAGGACCTATAAAGATGCATATACTGATGGAGATTCATGTTCAAAAGTAAATGTTACCTTAAACCTTTGAATTAGTTGGTCCCAATTTGTTGTTTCTCTATGAATTTTTAGTTCCAAGTACCAGTTCTTAGGAATTGTGTCCAGTGCATGTATAAACCTATGCATCCATTTATTCTTCGGTATCAATCCCCATATGTTTCTACAATGAAAAATATGTTCTGATGGGTCTCTTACCCCTATATACTTCTGTGAAATATTTTTCACCTCGATACCAAATATTACTTGCATTAGTCTTCTACACTACAACAAGTCTTCCATTCTCTCCTTATGTGCAACTCACCATCTGGATGGGGTGGCCTTTAAGAAAACATCTAGTGCCAACAATATTTTTGTTTTTGGATATATACAACTCAAATACCTGTACGAAATATTCTATCTCAGTCAAACCATAATATTTGGGAATATCACATAACTCTGTTCCAATCCAGCGCAATGATCGAGTTATGTGTGCACATCATGTAGTTAATACTTTGTGCATCCTCTATTGTCAATGTTCCAAAACTTTCTTTGAGTTTGATGAAAATGAGATAATGCTTCTCCAACTTAGTGCACCATATGTAGTGGGTTTAACATAGTCATCCATTCACAAATTCATCCTATACAAGTTGTCAATTTCGTTCCCTCTACATGGTTCGATATACCTCTTTCCTTTTGTCATATCCAAAGGTGCAATAACCTTTAAGTCTCCTACCTCAAATATCATCTCCCTCCTCTTTGTATTAATGATTTTCTTATTGTCAAAGTCCCATTCTATCCCCATTAGTGATGGATATAGCTGACTATCGTCCATGATCTCAACAACTTCAAAATATGCTATACTGCGCACACCATCTATATTCACATGTACTCTTGTCAATCGTCCAATTGGTACTATATTGTGTTGGTTTGCAAATATTAAATGGACATGAGACCAAATCAAATTGGGTTTCCCCATCATTTCCCATATTTTCTTTGATAAGACATTTACATCAAAACCCAAGTCTAAAACAAAGTTATCCACATCATATTCCCCAGCTTGCTAATCTAAATTCTCCATTGGTCCTGTTTTTGCACGGTACATGATTCACTATCCTCAGTGTGGCAGTAATTTTCCTTTCTTGTGCACAATGATCAATCATTTCACATAATGCATTCAACATAGTTTCATATTTCATCAGTTCTATGCAACTTCTCAAAAACACTCTTAGAGTACTAACCTTCTCAAGAAGATTTTCTAGTACAACACAATCACATACATGAGGCATATATGATGTTTATGCTACCCAATCCGTTCCTAGTATCTCTTTCATTTCCCTATGATATGTATCCTTTTCTTACTGAGGGTCAAATTTCAGCGTAGGTCCTACTAATTTCCTTACCCATTTCTCAACTTGCTTCCCTCCATTCATCGCATCAACCCTTTTTCTATCTCCTCTGTACGTAACAACTTCTATTCAAGGTCCTTCATTGTGTTTCTCAAATTATATATTATATACGTTTTGATTTGGGTTCTATTTTTGATTCCCTCTTGCATGCCACTTTGCAAGTAGTTGAGGATAATGTTCTTTCACATGGTCTAGTTCTCTACAATATGTGTAGATTATACAAGGATTCAGGTAGTCACGGGCTAAGTGTCCTGGTTGATTACGATTGTAACATATTATTGGTCCTCTACCTCCTCTACCAAAATTTCCTCTACCTCGACCTCTACCAAATCCTCCTCAGTTTCCTGGATTAAATACTATCTAATTTTTATACCTTGTATGACCTCCTTCTATTGTATCATTTTCCTCCTAAATTCTATAAATATCTGAAGTGAATTCTATCATCAATTAGAATGCACAACATTCCTTCTCTTCATGCTCAAATAACTTGAAAAAGTTACAAAATAATTTCATTGGTGTACTCTGGTATTTCTGCAGTAATGGACACTCAGTCATATGATGTCCCCATTTTTTATATATTTCGTAGTATCTCCCTTCTGGGAATGGATTCAGTGCTCCAATCACCAAATACTGCACAAAAGCAGTGCACTCTCTCTTAAGGTGACCTTCATTCCTACACTTGGTACACCAGATTTATTCCCACTTATCCTTCCCTTTTGTAAGCTCTGTTAATTGAATTGTTAAGGAAACTAACCATGTATGGACTTGCACCATCTCCCCACCACTCTTATGAGTTATGATTGTATTTTCATTACAATATACAAATCTTCAGGATGTGACCCAACCTTCTGTTGAATCAATGACCAACGAATGTATGGTAGTAGTCCTCCAATAAACCATTATTGGTGCTATTGATCAGGGATATGGAATGTCAACCTACCCATCAAATCCTTATATCTTTGATCATAGTGCCAAATTGATTCATTCCACATTTTTTTTATTTCCTTCAACTATGTAATGTACTGTGACTTAGACTTTGGATTCTTGAACTCTTTCAACAATGCTTATCTAATTTCTTCTAAAGTGCTTGCTTGTCCTGTAGGTGTGGTACTCTATAGTTTCATATACCAGACTAATGTGCGGCCTCTAAAAGTTGTTTCCAACTGTGCAATATTTAAAGCCTCATAGTGGACATTATTCATAGCCCAAATTGTCTTCACATACAAATATATGTTGTTATGGGTCCTTCGACCCAACTCCCTGGAATTTAGGAAGTCTCAATGTGTTGTCTAAGCCTACCATGTTGTTTACTCTGAATCAATGTACTTCTTCCATTTCTATGGCTACTGCTACTCTGTCTTCCCTTTCTAACTACAAGTGATTTTGAAGAATCCTCAATTGTTACTTCCGATCTAGGTGACACACATGGGGTTGTGAAATTGACACGGGATCCAGTTTGATTAGGACTTATTGGTTCTTCTAATATAGGACTGCACTGAGGGTCCTCTTCCTCTCCTTCTATGTGTGGTATTTCAATGATCTAGACTATTTCATAGGGTTCTCTCCTCTGAAACTCACTACGTGACTCTCCTTTCTCAGCCCCTGTCTGCAATCTATTATACCTTCTTCCACTACAAAGTACTCCAAACTTGTCTTCCTCTTCTGGTACAACTTCTTCATTTCTCTACATCCTCAGTCCCTTCCTTCCTTCTTCATTTCATTATTCATTATTTCCTACATTCATACTATCCTCTGGTAATCCACTAGTTCCCCTATGTGCATGAAGCTCCTTATCACTTAGAATCCATTGTCACCACTCACTTGTCTCACAACAAAATATTTATCCAGGTACCCAATGATTTCATAAACCTTCCGCATGGAACCTTAAAGAAAGCCCTTTCTATAACACTATTTGACTAGGTACAACCTACTGCAAATTTCGTAATATAACCCCCCAGTATGTTGTCCAACCATAAATCAACTGCATAGGAAGCCTTATTACTTATAAAACTTATTTCTTTGAACTTCCTTCCTCCTTTTGTGTTCACCCTCAAAACGTAGTTCTTTTAAATTTATATCCAACAGTGCTCAGGTGAAGGGATTTGTGTCTTTTTTAGGTTGGCTCCTTTAAACATTATAACATATTGGTGTCTGTAGTAGGTTGTTTCCTGTGAATATATTTCAATAAACATTTCCCATGGTTTTCTCCCATTTGGGTTTCCTCGTTAAATCTTTGTGTATTGTGCACTATATGACTATATATATATATATATTTCTGATTGATTTCATATGGTTGGTAAAGTAATGAATTGATAAGTGTAGTACAGTAAGAAAAAGAAAAAGTAGTCCTATACTGATTGAAATTCCCCTCTTAGTATAAATAAGTGTGCCAACAATGCCTAGGTGCATACATACAATGAAAAGTCACCGTTGCATACATAAAATGAAATGGAGATGATGCAGCATTACATAAAATTACCTCGTGTGTAGATAAAATGAAAAGGCACTGGTGCATTTATAGTTAGTATGCTCTAGATTCCCATTTTGTTATATGCAACACCGATGCTCTTATAATTTTTACAAATTGGTTCTGCATTGTTTGTGTATGCAACACTAGGCCTTTCTAAGGTTATTAATGCACCGATGCAATTTTATTTTATTTCTATCCTAATGCTTATATAATTCATATGTGTCAATGCATGTATTTCCCTGTGCACTAAAAGGTAATAAAATTTTGAATATTCAAGGTGAGATGTTGGCATCATTGTTTGTTCTGAAGCACCAATGCTTTTATTACATTTAAAACAAAGCCGATTTTATTAATATTTAAAGAGATGGTGCATTTATGTTATTTAAATCATCAATTATTTTATTATATTTAGGGAACCGATGTGTATCTATCACATGCACATCATAAAATTCTAAAATGATATATATTATCGCACATTATATGCATCGATGCTTTGGTATGCTTAATATGCACCAATGCTTTGGTATGCTTAGTATGCAACGATGCATATAACCCCTTAAAAAGAACAAATTTCTATATTATTTCACACACCATTTTGTGAGTTCATAAGAATGCACCGATATGTATATATTTTAATTAATTGTTAATTTTACAATTTTTTAGTTAATCATCTCAAAATAAAATATTTTTTATAATAATATTGTTTTTTATATTTATGTTATTGCATTTTGACATAATGATTCCATTAATGCATTATCCAATAGATTACACCTTTGTTATTTGAAACAATGTAAATCACTCACATATTAATTAATCAACAACATAAAATTTTACAACATTTGACAATGCAATAAAATAAGACATCCATTTTATTATATATGAATAAGAGACCCATGGTCATACAAAACATGACAACATAAAGCTACAAAATAATCAAAATGGAACCAATATGTAATTGTTACACTTATTAGTAACATGTCATCATGCAATTGGGACATTATGTCCACTACATTAAGAAAAATCCATGATTTTTACAAACAAATATTCCAAAACATACAACTTGCAGTAACATTCAATTATATTGAATGCCATTCATCACTTGATCTGGTGTCATTTCTTGAGTTGTGAGCATCTCTCATTTCTTGATAATTTTTAGGAAAGATTGTACTTTGTTTATTTAAATAGATGTTTTCTTTCTCAACTTGGTTTTGACATTCCAATTGTTCATGTTCCATATAAAAACATAAAAATAAAGTGTAATAAGTAAATATACATTTATATAGTAGAATATACATGATTGCATAAACAAAAAGGTGTGCCATAGCAATGAGTGATTCACAAACCATACACATGATTTCAAATCTATGCCTCATGTCGTGTGTCAAAATATATTTTGTTGGATCCTCACCATACTTTGTTTCCTACATGTTTAAAACACCATGGCAAAGCATAGTCGACATAATTAATACAAAGATTTTTTATTATTCCATTAATTATAAAACAAGGGAAGTTAAACCACATAAATACTTACAAAGTGTTCAATTAAACCTTGATACTTCAACTGTTGGGTTTTTATATTATTTGCAGTGAAAGCCCAGTTGAGGTGAATCGAATAACAATCAAAGTTAAGGTGGATTGACAACAAGTCATGAGTTAAGGCGATTCAAATGTGTAAAGTCAAATTCGAAGGTCGAGGCAGTTCGACATGGTAAAGGCATTGATATAAAGTCAAAGAGGTCAATCGACAAGATGTCGATAGATGAACATGTTCTGACCGACTGGAGACATAATGAAGGCCGAATGGTAGTCGAATGGTAATACAAATTGGATTCGACTGTAATGGAATCCTTATATTTGCAGGATTTGTAGTCAATGATATGCATGGATTTGTAACCATTTTTGGGCACCAAGTATTTAGGGTTTTTCCTATTGTAAATCCTATAAAGAGGTGTGTTGTAAGGTTGTAAAGGATAATGAAAAATATGCTAATGCATGAATAAATCATAGGTTGTTAGTCATGTAGATGTAATCTGGATTGTCTATAGGGTTGTTCTTATGTAGTGTAACACCTCGAGTTTTAAGCCCCATATTAAATATTGTATTTTGTTAATTTATGAAAGGCCTGAGTACCTAAACAATTATTAAGAGGCCAGTTTGCCTAGAAAATGTAATGTTCTGATCATTATGAATATAAAACACATTGTTGGTTGCTAGAAGAATAATAAAAAGAGTTATAGGGGGCTATGATTCCATAAGAGAGGGGGCTTGAGGGGATACATAATTATTTTATATTTCATCTACCCATTATTGTCTTAATGGAGAATAGCAATTACATGAGCTTCTTGGGGGGGGGGGAGGCCAAGTGGTTCGTTAATTCGAAGAATTATATAAACCCATCCTTCATCTATTTGGGGGTTCTCACTCCCATTATCGTTCTTGTCATTCTATTGGTTGCTTCATTCATTTTTAATCATGCACTCATTCAACCAATTTTTCGTTGTTCACACCTTTTGTTGGGATTTCACTCCATTCATTCTACCACCCACTCATCTTTCCTCATGCATGTCTTGTCTTCAGAAAGGAAAATGAACTGTTGAAGGGTAGAAATGGTATTTTTGGCTATAGAGAGTGCTGGTGTATTCTAGCCATGAGTCAAGACCTACATGTCAGAGATGATCCGGTCTAGGCTCACTTTTGCTCATGGCTGCAAGTTTTAAGAGTCCCAACATGGAGATTATGGACCAACTACATTGGAGCCCTAGAAGGAGATGGACATCCTGAGGAACTGCGTGGAAAAGAAGGGGGTCCATTCTCTTGGGTTGTGTAGGTTGGGTAGAAGAGAGCTGGGTAATTGGATTGTTGTGGGTGCTGAGAAGTCTATGAGAGATCGAGTGTTGACTGGTTTGGGAATTTGAGAGACACTCTGGAACCATTCTTGTGGATTCATAGCCCTGGATTGGGGGTGACACTACTACTAAGACCTGGAACAACAATGTCTATGATTGGGGGGGACGTCCTTGGTCTGCATCCAGTTGGTGTCTTATTTTTCAGAAACTATAAGTTCTCTTTGTTATGGTTATTTACCTATGTATCATTTATTTTGTTGTGTATTTATTTATCTTTGAATTCATTATTTATATTATGCATGCTTGATGGTTATGATTGTGCATGTATTAGTGTATGTTGTGGCATGAATATTTATTTCCGCATGTGGTTTCATGTATCTTATTTAAATGAGAAGTGATGTGAATTGAGATAAGTCCCTGTGAAGGCAGTCCCTGGAGTGTAGTGTGCCTCTCCTATGAGTTTTTGGGTGTGTTACAATCAGATTAAGTGGCATAGCCCAGCCTATGGGTGGTTAGGTACATTACATATTGGTATAAGAGCCACAGGTTGAAACACTGGGCCAAAATGGACCATTTCTATTATAAAATATCTTGTGGTTGAGATTGAGTTATGAACTTGAAGTCATGAAGCTCAAGAGGAATGTCATTGCAGATTCCGTGCATAAGCTAGAATGCCAAAGATTTGTAGTTAGGGATCAAAGGATCATGACCATTCCTTTTGAATTCAGGAGTGATCACCACCATGGGATCAAGAGATATATGGAATGTTCGCTCGGAGGGTAGGTGAACAAGGGATGTCTAGTGGAGGAAAATAGGAGGTTGGGGTAAGAATTAAGTCCAGACCATCGGATCTGGATGATCGATCATCAGTCGTTGATAGAAGCCAAGTAGGAGAGGTATAACTTTGGAACTTAGTCGCTTTGACAATATTGGTAGGTAGGAAAAGTGTAGTGTCCCCAAGGTCGAGCCCCGTTACAGATCATGATATATATAATGAATTGTAAATGTGTTCTATAGGCTGGTGAGACAAGTTTTGTATAAGCCGGAAGGCTTATGTGTTTGTTAGGCCAGGAAGCCTAAGTGTTTGAAGGCCAGGAGCCTGCTGTTGTACTTATATGTATGCAGAATAATCAATAAAATATAAACATCGCCAGGTGCAGACCGACCACGATGAATGAGTGAAGGGGGACTGAGTGTCCATAGAGTGGGCAAGGAACTAGGGGCTAGAAGGTGGGAAAGGGGCTGAGTGTTGAGCCTAGCGGCTAAGCCTAGGGACTTAGGCCTGAAACAATATTTTAATATTATTTCCTAAAAAGCCATGTGCATATTATTTTATCCTAAGTTCCTAGCAAAAAGGAAAGGCATGTACAGGGAGGCAGGTGGATGGAACGCATGCAGTTCCTAGGGTGACAAATGTCCACCATGACGCATGCAAATAAAATAGAAAGGAACAGTCGTGGGGGGGGGGGGGANGGGGGGGGGGGGGGGAATCTCTTGCATTCCATTCAACTCGACTGCCCTAAGCAGGAGCGGGAGGATCCAGTCTGCAAGAGACCTCGTCTATGTCTATTACAGAGAGGAATCCTGTGTTGGGTGCTAAAGAATGTGTGTTTACCCTTGTTCAAAGCTGTGGAGTCTGTCTGTGAGAGAAAACTAGTGTGTGCATTCCCTGAATGCCATGTCCATGTCAATTTCAAGAAAGAGTCTCTGTTTGCCCAGGAAAAGATGAGCGAGCTTGTGCGTGGAACCCTATTCAGAAATATTGACCGTGAGAATATCTCGTGGCTGCTGAACTAGTTCTTGGGAAGCCTGTGTCTATTTTCCCTGTGTTTGTTGGGCACTCAGTTCTGGACTGCGTGAGGATTGTTGGCCTGTGAGCAACTCTTTCTAGGTGAAAGAGTTTGTTGGGAAGTGGTTTCTTCCAAAGAGTGTCCAGCACCAGCTACGGTCTCTGAGACTTCCTGATCTGGCCTGTTGCCGAGACCTAGAGAGGGAGGTTAGCACCGATGGAGTGTGCGTGTGAAGGTGTATACTTTCGGGAAAAAAAGGCATGTGGGGAATGAGAGTCTGGTAGTAGTGGGTGTAAGATGGCATCTTTGGGAAGAATCCTTCCAGGTATTTCTGTGTTGTTTTCTCTGTAACCTCAGCCTAGCCTAGGATTCCTTTCCCTGGGGTGGAGATCAGTCCCATCTCGGGGGTGACCCACTATTGAGTTGAGGAGCAGTGCGGTCTACGGCTGGGAGGTTCATGGAAGGTCTACATTTGGTTGGTGGACTTCTCCACTGTTACAAGATAAGTATCTAATTATGTTCTTATCACATTTCCACATGATTGTGCTGTATATATTAGCATGATTCCGCTATGTATATGAATTATTATGGAATGTTATGGATTGTTTAATCGTAGCAGTAAAATTATATGTTTTTACTCTGAGAATTAAACATGTTTAATTACTGTTAATTGCATGTGGAGTATATACTAGACTGTATGTGTTATGTAAATCCAACGCAAGTGTGTACAGATTGTTACATAGTGCGTTCTAAGCACTGGGTAAGAAAAAAGGTACACTACAAATTGGTATCAGAGCCAAGGTTTCAACACTGAGCCTAGATGGGCTAGTGGAGTGGTCTTTGGACTTATAATGCGAGGGGAATTTGAGTCAGGAGGACCAATTTCAGACCCTGGTTTGCTCCGAAGCGTCAAGGAGACACTTGACGAGTTTTTATTAAGAACTCAGGAAGTATAGCGGTTCTATGAAATCGCAGGCTGGTGTGGTCTATGGCCACGGGGAGACAGGTCTCTACACTAATGGTGTTAGAACCTTAGGATATGTTCAGGAGGGAAGGTGATCCCTCGTGACCGTCGAATCTGGAAAAATGTGCCTAAGGATTAAAATTCCTTTGGAAATGGCATAGGAGTGTGGAAACCGCGATATGAGAAATCCCAAGTTAGTTAGAAACCGTCTGAGCCGTCAGATCTCGACCAGAAAACCCGACAGTCGTGGATCTGCCGGGAGGTGTCTGAAGGTTAAACCTCAGAAACTAGGGGCAAAAGCTCCGAAATAGATCTAAACCATATGAAATACGAAGGACACGTGTCGTGAGATTTCCCATTTCGAGAAATCAAGAATCGCGATATCGGGAGTCCTGGAACAAGGGATCAGGACTTTCCATGGTGGAAACCCCGAAACGTCAAAAGGATCTGTGCCGTTGATCTGAGGAGGGGATCTGACTGTTGGATTCCATGCTTGGATTGGATGTGGACGCATGAATGCGTACCACGTGCCAGTGATTCGAGGAGACAGGCGAGAGTGGTGGGACCCGATGAGATCATTAAAAGTGATGTGGACCTCCTGAACGTACCACATGCCATAGTGGTGAAGGACGAAAGCTGTGTTGTGGGCCCAGAGAATAAAGTAAATCGTGATTTTTGGAACTCACGAGATAAGGGCATGGGAGCTCAACATTGAGACTCGCGAAGTCGCGAAGTAGTGAGAACAAGAGGAGAAAAGTCAACATCGCTCCTCAGGGTTTCGCGAAAAGGGGTTACCAGGGTTGGATGCCACAACTCATGAAGGTGTGAATAGCGAAGGGTGCTAGCACTCAGCCCTAGGATACAGACATGCGTAGCAGATGCTAGTGAGGAGGGAGCCATACTCGTGTCGCATCTCCGGTATGGTCGGTTAGAGGAAATGATTCGAGGGTCTTCGAATCACGAACTCGCGATATTGCGAGTTGCAAAAGGGTGACTCTGATTACGAATATCTAACTATGGGATATTCATGGACTGAAACCTAAAGTGTTGAAATCTCGAAGTGCCGAAAATGAAGGTTTCGAAAACATGAAAATTGCATAACCAAACGAGAGCTCAGAGAACTTAATTGAATCAAAATGTCTTTCGTTCTTATTTGTAGTGGCTTATAAATGTTACAGATTGTTTCGAAGGAGTAATGGCCTGACAAACTTTGAATTTAATTGCACAGTGCGTGTGTAGAGTTCAACGGAGCTCAGGATTCCAGTTTACCAACGCCGAGTATGGAATGGGAAAAGGTGATGATTGCCTCCGAAATAGGAGACGAACGGGAAGGAAAGGATGTCAATATGGGAGTGGAAGGATCAAACTCCAATGGGCATGGAAAAGAGATGGGTAAGGAATAACATATGATGCAACTCATCGAAATATTGCAAAAATATGCCCAGGCTCGCCTAGATGATAGCCGAAAACTCATGAAAGTCTGGGATCGGCAGGGTGAATTCAATTTAAAAATGTTGAAGAGCCTGAAAAGAATAGAAAAGAAATTGGAAAAGGGGAGTGACACAAGTAGATCAAGAAGTGTCAAAACCCCTAAGGGGAGAAGGAGATCGAGGAGTGGTAACAGACATTACCGTCTCTCCCCGAAGCATTCTGGCAAGGAGACACACAGTAGTTTAAGCCCATCCCCTACCAGAAAACATCGAAAATCTGGAAAGGAGGAATTGAAAGGAGAAATGAACAAGATTAAGCCTCCCACATTTGATGGAGAACATAAAAAGGAGGAATATGTCGAGACCTGGTTGCTTGACATGAAGAAATGCTTCCAACTGCAGAATTATTCTGCCCATGCAGAAGGAAGAATTGCAATGTACCAATGTTAAGCCATAATATTGGTTCATTACCCCTTAATTGGGGCATATTAGATTAGTAATGCTATTTTATTTATGTCGGCTCTAGGCCATTAGTTGTAATTTATATTAGTAATGTTATTTTAATTATGTCGGCTTTAGGCCATTATTTGTAATTATACCTCCTAGT
>ML779379.1:2246898-2300729 GCA_009831015.1 Picea engelmannii
GCTTAAAGAAGGTTATAGGTGACAAGATCCCAGTTCAAACTATATTGCCAGAACTTGACGAGGAAGGAAAAATCATATTGGAGCCTGAAGCCATCACTAACACAAGAATTCACCAACTGAGGAATAGATCCATTTCAGAGTATGTTATTAAATGGAGGAAACTACCGGCTGAAGATTTCACTTGGGAAGATGAGTCTTTTATACAGAAGCATCCAGAGTTACTCAAGCATTGTAGACAACACTTGTCTCAAGGGGAGGGGCATGTTAAGCCCTAATATTGGCTCATTAGCCCTTAATTGGGGCATATTATATTAGTAATGTTATTTTATTTATGTCGTCTTTAGGCCATTAGTTGTAATTATACCTCCTAGTCTCCTATATATACCAAGGAGACATTTTCATTTTGAATCATCTTGTACTTGAACATTTAAGTGGGATAAAAGGAGGTTTCCCCCTCAAAGAGGCTTATTATTTGAAATTATCTCTTTTTTCAAGGCGTTGAGTACTTTTTCTGAGGTTTTTCTATGCTATATTGATATTTGGTTCTTAACAGATGAATCCAAGAAATAAGACTCCTTGGGAAAAAGGGGAAGACCACCAATCCAATGTTGGGGATGCAAAGAAGATCACATGTACAATGATTTGCCTCACACAAAGGAAAGAGTGAAGACTATGCACAACATCCAAGAGGCTACAAGAGTAGAAGCCATGGGAATAATTTATGTAGCCTTAGATGATTGAAAAGTAGAGTACCAATCCAATATGATCGAGGTGGAAGGTAAGATCATAAATCATCCTATTTCTATTTTAATTGATTCAAGAGAAAGTCATTGTTACATTGATCCTAAAATAGTGGATAAATTGTGTTTGGAGAAAAATAATCTTGAAAAATCAAGTTTGGTTCAGCTAGCCACTAGAGCCAAAAGGAAAATCCATGATATGGTTAGAGGATGCTTCATAAGTCTTAATGGTGTGAACACTAATTTCGATCTAAATATTATACCATTGGGGTCTTATGAAATTCTAATTGGAATGGATTGGTTGGACAAGAATCATGTTGTTTTAGATTTCCATAGCAAGACATTTACATGTCTTCATGGAGATGGAAAAAAGAGCACCATGAAAGGAGTTCCAAGAACCATCTCTATAAGAGAAATTTCAGCCTTACAATTAAAGAGGTGTTTCATAAAAGGATGTCAATTGTATGCAGCCCATGTGGAAGATCCAGAAAGGAAAATGGGGCCAAGAATTGAATATTTTTTAGTACTACAAGAATTTGAAGATGTATTCCAAGAAATACCAGGGTTGCCACCAAAAAGGGATATATATTTCTCTATTGATTTATTTCTAGGACCTGCTCCAGTATCAAAGACACCTTACAGAATGAGCACAACCGAATTAAAATAATTACAAATGAAGTTGGAAGAATTGTTGAAGAAAGGGTACATATGTACAAGTGTTTCACCTTGGGGAGTACCAATACTTTTTGTCAAAAATAAAGATGGAAATTTTAGGCTATGTATTGAATTTTGATAGACAAATAAATCCATTGTGAAGAACAAGTACCCACTACCCAGAATTGATGACCTCTTTGATTAGCTAAGAGGGGAAAATATATTTTCCAAGATAGACTTGAGATCAAGGTACTATGAGGTAAGAATCAATGAAGAAGACATCCATAAGAAAACATTTAGAACTGGGTATGGGCATTATGAATTTGTAGTGGTGCCATTTGTACTGTTGTTGGCAGCCAAATGTTCATGTCATTTCATCAATATTTAAAACGCAATTTTTGACGAAAAATAAATTTTATTAGCTGCCTCTTTGTGTCTGCGAATATTTCAATTATGAGTTTTTTTTGAAGAATCACTTGAATGGTTGTTGTGTGTTTTTGAGTTTATGTTTTCTTCAATAAATTTCTCATTTACTCTTTTTCAATTTCATGACTGTTAAGCGTGAAATTGAAATAAGCTTAGTATAAGCACATCATACAACTTCTATTTTTTTTTTGAAATACCTATGATCTCAAAATCCTTTAAGAGTGTTGAACATATCATTTTGTGAGTTTCTATACAACATTAGGATATGAGCTAATCGTGCTTGAAATATTCCATGCCTTGATCATTTTTCAAATAATGTTTTTATTGTCGCGTTACAACTTCTCGATAGTTTTTAATCCTAAAACTATGATATACATATTTTATTTGAATTCTACCCTTTACCATCATATCATAGTTTAATCACTATATTATATGGGTATGAGTCGTGATCTGAAACCATTAAACCCTTTTCCTACTTACCTGAGCCTGCATTCATTGCATCGTTTGATGGTTCTTCATAATTTGGGGTTAGGTTCTTAATAGAGAAGGTGATTTTTGAGTGCACTTTTTCCTCTGGTTCAAATTTAATCAACAACTAAAGTGGCAATCATGGTGGCATCCTCCCACAACTATAGTGTTCGGGTCACCTTCGACAATGCAAAATGTATTGTTCATATAGGGTGGTTTTAAACATAGACTCCTCCTCTCTACACCTGTTGGTATATCATAACCAAGTCTATGGCTCTTGTAGTTAGGGTAGTGTTGAATGGATCATAGTCTCTAATCTCCCATGATGATGTTGTGGATGATCTCGCATTATTTGGATCGGTTAAGTTTATACAGTCGTTTGAGGGTTTTAATCTTGAAATCGTGCAAGCTTTTTCCAAGACCTTCGATGGTGCTCCTGACTTGCATTTACCGCTCTCAGTAGTCTTCTTCTGCTAAATAAAGTGCAATAGCCTATTGTTTCTTATAGGCCCAAGTCATAGGTCCTAAACCAAGGCTGAAAACATAACCAACAGTAGACTTTCGATCATCAGGGTCGCTGACCCAATCTGAATCAGTGAAACCAACCAATAAAGGAGCCCCTATGAAATTTAATGTATCTCGAACTGAACTGTACCAAGGACATAGCGAAGTATCCTTTTAGCTACTTTCCAATGGACTTCATGGGCTGTTTGCATATACCGGGAAATAATAACAACACAAAAGGAAACATTAGGATGGGTATGATTCAAGTATAAGAGGCTACCAACTCACTGATGATACATGATGCAGGAGCATCTCTCACAGCAAGCGAGCCAGCGCGGAATGCAAGTGGACAGTTGGACAAGCGCCAGCACAAATTTTGAAATTTCCTGGATTTTGATGTGCCATCTTAAATGAAGTCATTTAAGAAGAGACGCACTTGGTGTAATGTAATCATACCTTGAGCGCCCCACTCTCTTCTGAAGTAGATAAAGGCATTTATGTTGAGATGAAATAGGTAGATAGAATTTAATATTAGATTAGACAGTTTTGAAGGAAAGAGGGAAACGAGATATAGACACCCTCATTATGCATTGTAACATAGTTAGAAGCATTGGAGCATAGAAGAGAAGCAGAGAGCTATGTAGAAACACCCATGTACAGTTATTTGGATTAATAGAAGTAGTTGATTTAGATTCATGGCGTTGTGTTTGTTCTCTGTGTATGTATGTTGAATTCTATGCTCATGAGTATTTACTTCCTATTATGCATTTTCTTTACATGCTATGTATGAATGATTTCTTGCTGAGTGTTTGAAGTCTGAAAGGAAGTAGAAGAAATGAGTTTCAATTGTTTCTCTATCTGAGCAAGGATTCCTGCAAGGAGTGCAGTTGAAGTCGTCCGCAAGGAGTGCATTGACAGAAGGATCAGATAGTTGAACTCTTGTTCTCATTTACCCAGAAGTGAAATTGGGTTATAGAGGCTGTTCAAGGAGTGCGTAGGTAGAGGAAGTCTCAGTTGTGAATTTGAGCGAAGAGTTGAAGGACTGCCGTCGCAGGTGTGCGCAGAGTCAAGGAGTTCTCAGATATTTTGAAAATATATGAAGATTGCTGCAAGGATTGAGTGCAAGGACCCTCTTGAGGTTGAAAGTTGTGAGAAGCTTAGGAGGGATAAGGATTTCAAGCTCATCGAAGAGAAGAACTGGAAGTTTGTGCTGTGGAGTGTTTAAATAGGCGTTGCACAGTTGCACCGTAGGCGGACAAGTTCCACGGAGGAATACTTGGTCATTCTCAAGGAATCGCCAAAGGGAGGAAATCGACGGTCGGGATCTTGTGGAGAGGATTTGTGAAATTTCGCCAGCCATTGGATCTGACAAAGAAGTGAGGAGGTTACAACCATGTTCAGAGTCCAAGCTTGAGGGTTTGTGAGCCATCGGATCATTGGTCAGTTAGCCGTCAACCGTCCAGTTCGATAGGAGTTGCACAATATTTAAGTCCCCGTGAGAAGAGGAAAACCCCTGAGAAGACATCGGGATTTTGGTCATCAGGGTTCATACAAGTGAAGTGGCTAGACTTTGCATTTGGGCGGAGTCTGAGGGAAGATCTGGACCGTCCATTAGTTGGGACATGTGGAAGAGATTGAAGGCGTCGGGAGTCGGGATATTCGGCATCGGGAAATTGGAATTCCTGAAGACAAGAAAGTTGGGACATCACAAGTCTCGAAATCCTGAGAGTTAATATGAACCGTCCATCTTGAGGTGATGCGTGGCAGAAAACAGAGTCATTGGGGAAAGTCTCGATAGGAAGTAGTCTATCGAAATTTGGGTCATCGAGATATCGGGAATCCCGGTGACAAGGTGTTTATGCAAATTGAAATAGCGAAGCTCGAAATCCCAATAAGGGGGAAGCACCATTGTGGGAACTATCTGTCAACATATCAGAGAAGTGGGAAGTTTTGTTCAAGGGGCCAACTATCATCATAGCGAAGAATCAGGGTTTGAAGGATCGTGAATCCCGAAGACATAAGTATTTGGACATTGGAAAGTCCGAAACCCCAATGGGAGGTATGACGGTGGTCATATAGAGGAGGTCATGTGGAACAAGAGTCTAGCTTAGAGGGCTAATTGAAGTTAGGGGTGCATTGGGATTTTGAAGTCCAAAACCCCAACAGAAAGACATAAGACTGTGGTCTTATGAGAAACGATCACGTGGACTAAAGGCTTAGCCTGGGAGTCTAAGGCAGTAGGGGAGCGTATCGGGGATCGAGGATCGATGAAACAAATTGTTTGGACATTGCAAGTGCCAAAATCCCGATAGGAGGAACCTCGATAACAGAGTAAAAGGCTAGAATTGATTTGGAATAAAGGGAGACCCCGTGAGAGAGTCGTTGTGGGTGAAAATTTCCCAATAGGGAAATAGAAGAACCTTTCAGTTCTTCGGGCCGAGGAAGGAGGAAAGATCCTGTGAGCGGACGTGCCTTGTGGGCATGCCTGCATCAATATAGGGTGGCATCAACATCAGGAGAAGTACATGTGGTAGTAGTCTTGACTCCAGACTGAAAGGGAGAAGGGGTTGGTTTATAATCATCCATGTGAAAGCGATGAAGAAGGTCACATACATACTTAGACTAGGAAAGAAAAATTCCTTCATTGGTTTGCAAAAATTGGAGGCCAAGGAAATAGTGCAAAAAGCCTAAGTCTGTCATTTCAAATTTCTTCTTAAGGATGGTTTTCACATGGTTTAAAAGTTTTGAGTCACTACCAGTAAGGATAAGGTCATCAACATAAAGGACAAGGATTATGATATGGCTTCCTACTTTCTTGGTATAGACATTAGGATCATAATGGCATCTAGAGAATCCAGTGGCAATAAGAAATCTTTCCATTTTTGCATACCAAGCTCGGGGATCTTGTTTGAGACCATAAAGATATTTCTTAAGGGGAAAAATAAGGCTAGAGTCATTCTAGACATAGCCAAGAGGTTGTTCTATGTAGATTTCTTCTTGCAAATCTCCATGCAAGAAGGAGGATTTAACATCCATCTGATGGACCTCCCATTTATGTGAGGCAACAAGGGAAAGAACAATTCGGATGGAATTCATTTTTTCTATAGAGGTAAAGTTTTCATTATAGTCAATTCCTTCAACTTAGGAAAATCCTTTGGCAATTAACCGAGCCTTTTGTCTTTCAACACTTCCATATGATGCATACTTAGTTCTATAGACCCATTTACATCTGACATGTTTTCTTCCTTTTGGAATAGGTACAAGATCCCAAGTATCATTTGTCAATAAGGAACGATACTCTTCATTCATTGTTATATCCCAATCTGGATGACCTGAAGTTTCTACCAATGTCTCTGGATCATGAGTTTCTGAAACTTGAACCAAACGAGAAGAAGCTCGCTGGAACTGTGAACATGTCCGATGCTAATATGAAGGATCATCAACAAGATCACGAACTACTTCTTGTGTTGAACAGACCCATCTAGGAAGCGGTGGATCTGGTGTTGGTTCAGGTTCAAATGAATCATCTGAAGGAAGGTGAGAAGTCAGAGGTGGATTTTCATCATCACTGTCATCATCTGAAGAAGAAACCAGAACATAAGAAGTCACAAATGTCGAAGATGGATCGCAGGCTAAAGAAGGTACAACCATTGCATTAGGCTCGCATGCCAAATAAGGCACAAACGCCTAATTTGGCTCGCATGCCAAGAGATTTTCACCAAATTTAACATCTCTTATAATAATAATTTCATTACAATGTGTTTGAAGAAGTATATAATCTTTGACATCTTCAGAATAACCAACAAATATACACTTCTCACTTTTAGGTTGCAATGCTTTCCTTTTCTTGTCAGGAATGTGAGCTCATGCTATACTTCCAAATAGACGAAAGTGACTTACATTTGGTTTAATTTTAGTCCAAGCTTCTTCCAGTGTTATATTTTTAAGAGCCTTTGTGGGAGTGCGATTTAATATGTAATTTGCACAGTTGATGTCTTCCACCCAATACTTCAGACTTAATCCCTTAGATTGGATCATACAATTAGCTATTTCTTTTAATGTGCGATTCTTTCTCTCAGCAACACTATTTTGTTGTGGTGTATATGGAACAATGTGTTGCATTTCAATTCCCTTTGTAGTGCAGTAACTTGTAAAATTATTATTCACATATTCGCCTCCATTATCTATTCTTAACCTTTGAATTTGATGTCCAGATTTCTTTTCTACAAGGGCTTTGTAGGCCAAAAAATTTTCAAAAATTTCACTCTTAAGTTTTAAGAAGTAAACCCAAGTACGTATGGAAAAGTCATCAATGAAATTTAAGAAATACTTGCACCCAAAAAAAGAAGGAGAAGAAGGTGGACCACACAAATCACTGTGAACAAGCTACAAAGGACCCGAGGCATGCCAAGAGGCATGCTTGTCAAAATTTTCCCAATGATGTTTGTCGAGAACACAAACAACACAAAAACCATCTCTGCATGAAACAAGAGGAAGACCAGTCACCATCTGTTGATTACATAGTTGTTGCAATGAGCGATAATTGAGATCACCAAACTGCTCGTGCCAAAGTTTTCTCAAGTCATCTCTATAAGTAACAAAAACTGATGAAAAATATGATGACCCAAAGTTGTCAAACTTGTACAACTTGGTAATATCATCAACAATTCCAGTTGCAAAAACATGCTTAAGATCTTTTATATCCTTGATTACAACTTGGTGAGGTGAAAACTCTATGGTTTTACCTTCACCTGAATGAGTGATTTGATATACTGATAGAAGGTTACAGGAAAGACTTGGAACACATAATACATCATTGAAATGACCATTATCTACTTGACATATTCCAGATCCTACAACACTAAGAGATCTATCATCATCAACAATTTTAAACAAATACTTTCTTGGTGTTACATTCATTTAGAGTAGAAAATGTGTCTCTATCCTTAGCCATATGAGAAGATGCTCCATAATCAATAAGCCACTCATTATAAGTAGAAGTAGAAGTTGTATTGAAGGAGAAACCAAAAGTTGAAACTCCATGTCCATGAGAAGAAGAAGAAGAAGTAGAATCAATATTGATGTTGTGCTTCTTCATCACTCCTTCCAAAGATGCCATATTCTTGAAACATTTGGACTCATCATGACCATCTTTATCACAAACGTTGCAATGTCTGTCAGTCTTCTTACTTTTATATTTTTCTCTTTTATCACCATTAGGAGCGAAATCTATCTGAGTGAGTTTGGGACCCTTATATTGCTTGTTTTTGTGACAAGGATGTTGCTTCTTGGGATTCTTGGGTTTATATTTCCGATGGACAAATAAGGCTTTGTTGGATGTACCTATAGTGCTGATCACTCGAAGTTGTACTAGCTTATATTGCACTCTAATAAAAGAATCACAAAACTTCTCAAGAATGGATTTTTGATAAGTCAACCCTAGAGCCTCTTGCATGGAATAAAAGGTAGATACAAACACATAATATGCACTACCTATCTTATAAAGAATAAGATAGATGCAATGATCTTCGTCTATCTTTATATTACATTCTTCACATAAAGTTATGAGTGTTTTAAACTTAGATAGATAGTCTTCAATGCAAAAAACATCACTTGGACATAAATTTAGTACTTGATTTTTTAATTGTTGTGCTCGAATAATATTGTGTTTACCAAACACAGATTCAATCTTTTCCCAAGATTCTTTGGGTTTATCAATTGTTTGAAGGTGGAACCTTAAATCAAGAGAGATGAACATTCTGATTAATCCACATGCTTTAACATTCCTATTATCCCATTTGGATTTCTTATCAGCATCAATGGGTGTTGTTTCGTTTCCCAAGGTAATCTGGTACAAGCCTTTACTTCTTAATAAATCCTCCATATGGGATTTCCATTGGAAGTAGTTGGTGTTGGTAAGTAAGAGATTACTTGTAGAAGACATATTAAATATGCATATAATATGGATTTAAAAACTAAAACTTATGATCTGAATAGAAATATCTTGAAAATTTATGGGGTTTTAAAAAAATGGCACTTAAAACAGACTTCGGATATGAGAGTTATGCTCTTGTTTAAAAATGCATAAATGGTAACCAAAGGACCACGTGGTGGTGTAAGTTTCTTTATGAAGTGACCCACTTTTATAAACATAAGTGGGGATCACTTTTACAATGAAGTTACTTCATGCAAAATAAATAACTCTAAAATAAAATATTAAAGCTACTTATAGTGATTCACTTTTATACTTGAAGTGAAATACACTTTACAATTTTAGCATGAACCTTTTTTTCAAAAAAAGTAACAAAAGAGAGACTTGAACTCAAGACCTCTTACTTAATAAGGCAACTTTTCACCAAATGGTATAGTAAAACATATTGTAATGTTCAGAAGGAAGATTGGGGTTGTTGTTGTTGTTGAAGATGACCTTGGAGAGCGTTCTAAAAAAAGAGTATTTTCACACAAGAAAAAAAATTCGCTTCTCGATGAAAACAAGGGTTAGATTCGGTTAGCTTACCTGAAAGATGCACCTTTTCCTATCTATTTTTGATTTTCTGAGATCACACAGGGCATGGGGAAAAGAGAATACAAATATCTAAAAGAGTAGCAACCCATAAATAAATAATTCAAAACTGAAATAAAACCAAAATACTACTCTGTAAAAATTCAAAAAATGTGTATTCAAGATTTATACCTCTGGATCTGGCTGTAATGGCTGTATCTTTGGAAAACAAAAACCTTTTAGAGTGAAACGAAAAGTGTTCCTGAATGAAACAAATGATTTGGATGCAATGGAATAGTCCTCTCATCCCATAAATGTACATAAATGACAGAAAATGGATATAGGAAACTCAGCTTCATGATCTCAATCTACAACAGGAGCGGATATTCAAACAGGCTCTGATACCATGTTAGATAACACAAGTATTCCAATAGAGGATGAACAACTTCAGTAACCACTCACATAACTAGATAAAATATTATCACATCAATTTTTTCACATGGTAAAACCCCCACAGGGAAACATCCACGGCCCCAGCCAACACGACCACTTGGAGCAGTTTATTAATGCAAAAGAAAAAGATTACAGAGAGATATTACAAGATATTTTCTCACAATCGATCATAAAAAAATGAACCTCCATGATATTTAAATAGATATCATGGACCAATTAGGTTCTAAGGCATGGATCAATGGCTGTTAGGATCGAGGAGAGTATGAACCCTCAAATCACTCTATGTCGAGAACATATCGTGACCGTCAGATTTCCTAACTACAAATTCATACTAATGCATACTAAAGAATTTTTTTTTTACCTAACGACATATTAGAACAAGTAGATCCTAACTAAATCCTAAGTGTCTAAATATCCTAACAGGGCCAAAATAGGTGACTTACAGTTGTACGTCCGCGAGGAATCAATAGCAGAAGCCATAGACCTATCACAAGAAGGAGACCATTGGTCAAGAATCTAAAAATCGAAGGTATACCTTGGCATCTGTTAATGATTCCCAGGAAGTCGTGATACAACATTAAAGGTACACCCATAAATCTATTCAAGCCTTGATGGCATGGTTTGTTATTGATTATCAAGCAATTCGTCACCTATGAGGGATGATATGGATTGGTATTTTTATTTCATATACACTTGTTAATGGTATTCTTAGGTTTTAGGTTAAACATACATTTTTATCTACTTAAAATCCTATAGAAGATGGATAGATTCTATCAGAGACAAAACCTCAATTCAGAATCCAGTCTCTTTCACCATGGATTGATCCCATTCTTAGTCGTTTCCCATTTGTTGAAGGTAGGATATAGCTGGAAAAAATTCCTATTTGGGAATGGTTTTGTTTAGCTACCACCTGAACCGGTAAGTGATTTACCCCTGTGTTCTGATGATTCTACCAGTACTTTCCCATCGACTCACTCTCTACAATATCTTCATATCGAATTACAAGTTACATAAGACCCTGCGTTACCCATTGAAACCCCTAAGGATTCTCGTCAATCTATCAGAGACACACACTAGAGGCACAAATTCGTCCCTAAGAAATATTTAGAGGAAGTGTTGTATAAATTAAAGGGTAAGGTATATGTCACCCCTAATCTTGAGCAAGATTTGGTTGATGAGAACAAAATTCAAATCAAGAGGTAGGGCAAACAAAAAACAAAGAAGGTTCATGCTCTAGATTTCAAGAACAAAAGGAATGACCAACTTCTTTCCAAGATGACCAGGAATCAACGTCAGAACCACAAAAATCCTATCCCCACCATTGATATGTAGGACCCGATCTCTGTTGACGATATGAACTTTGATATCGCTAAAATAAATTCACCTCAATATGATTTTGTGTCTAACTTGCCTCCATTTTTAAATGAGAAGGAGGGATTTTCAGGTATCTAGTATGACCTGAAAAAGATTATGGAGCAGGGTAAACCTTTTCATTTAGATCAAACTCATCCACTGCAAAATCTAGAACATGTGTACTATGAAGGTTGTTTTGATTGGATCCAAATATATTACCAAGACATCCCTTATCTACAGGATCAAATAAATCAAGTAATGACTTGGAACTTAGTTTTGGAAAAAGAAAATGAGGACCTCAGAGCTATCATCCGATCAAATTCACCCAGGGCCAATAAACGTTTCAAGAGGTCAGGAGTTGTTATCATAAAAAATTTCACTAGTTCCAATGTTGTTGTAAATTCAGAATTGTCTAATTTTTCCTTTTCAAAGCTCTAATTGGTAAACAATCTTCCTGGAATTCATGTTTGGATTATTTAAATGACAACTGAATTTGCTTTTATTTTGTTTTATTTAGACTAGCTACAAAATCATAGATTATGTAGCTTGTCTTTTAATTTATTTATTTGATTTTTCCTAATTTAGATTTCATTGTTCTCTTTTCTTAGGTGTACTGTAGATTAATGTGCAAAGGTTAAAAGAATGAGTTAATATTTGGGAATACAAAAAACTTGGAATTTCGTTTTTGAGAAATAATATTTGAATGATGTAACTATTTTGAATAGTTGTCTCAATAGACCCATATTTATGATTATTTTTTAGCAAATGATTTATTAAATTAGATCCATCTATATCTAGTATGATATGAGAAACAAACTATGAATTTGGTTTAAATAACAATGCTTGCCTAGGAATAAGGGCAATTTTTTTTGGACCTGATGATGGACTTATGATTTTGAAAATATATGGGATGTAGTTTATTTTTTGGCTTTCGTCCTTCTGTAGACTGTGCAATGTGATTATTAACTCTCATATAATTTCTGGACATTGAAAACTTATTTGTATAGAATCAACTTTAGACTGTTCTACATTTATGTTTTCATGTTGTCTTTATTTTTACGTGGTTCATCATAAATTAGTTCTTTTAATATCTGTGACTAATTGTCTATCTCTACATTTTGAGTTTACATCGAATTTTGGTTTTTTGATAACACCATTTGGCGATGATTGGAGTTGATTTCATCTTCAACTTTTGGACAATTTAAAGTCACATGAGTGAAAGTCTATTTGTCTTTCTGTAATCATAGATCATTTTCAAAATATAAAGTATTTCCTTGAGTTGCTTCAGGAAATATCATTCATGCTTCTTGTCATATATTTATACTTGACAACAGGTTAAGTGGAGCTTGCACAATGTAGAAAGATGAATATATCTTAGTACCTTTTCTTTACTAAGGATTAGCATCACATTAGTTAGTTTTCTTTTTATTGGATTTATTTAATTTACGAATGAGTAACGATTAAATCATTAAAAATTTAATGGTTTGTTCATTATTTTTATATCATTTCCAATCTTATTCGTTCATTATTGGTTATTTTTTTATTCATAGTGAAAGAAAAAATTCCTTTATTTTTTGCATCTTATTCATTTGTTTAAACCATCATTTTCACGAGGCTTTATTTAAACCTTGTAAATGCATATATCTATTGTATATAATACTACTTCTAGTTAAGTAATCATACTAGTGTGTTAACTAATGGGATTATACATTTAGTTAGTTTTACCTCTTTTGATTATTGAAGAATCTCAGTTGGCTAATGGAGCCATAAAACCCGTAAGGGTAGATTATTTCAAATGGCTTGGGTTAAATAGAAAACCCCGAACCAGATCTTCCCTTTTCTCATTGATGGTGTGTCAAAAATTCTCGTCAAAAAATGGAGCTAGAAGGAGGGATTGAAAGTCACTGATGGCATGAGGAGGTTGTAAGACTCCCCCAAATAATCATTCTCCTGTCATGACGCATAGTCTCTCAGACACTACCATTATATATGATCCAGCCACCAACTCATAAGCTACACCTGACATTCATGCTGATCTAGTGACACTAATTCCTCAATGGATTGATGTACAATAAATCATCCATAATTTCTTCCATTCAATTATAAGAACCCAGGGTGCTTTATCGTGACGCAGATAATCTAGTGGACAACTAAATCAACCCCTTGATTTTTCCAATCTGCAAGAAAAAACTCTTGACACTGGTCTTCCTGATAACACATTAGGTGGTAATATTATTGATCCTTTCGAATCATTCATTATAGGTGTTGGGGGATTTGGTCTTCCACCATCCTCACCTGGTTCTTCTCCGCCCTCTTCAAGAGAAGAATCCTCAGACAAAGGCAATTCTTCTTATGAAAAATATCAATATTCACCCCCACAAACTCCCATGGATAACCAAAATAATACCACCAAACCTTGACTCAATCAAGATGTCGTGGCAGTACCTAGACCTCAACACCTATTATTGAAACATCCGGAAAACTGGCTATCCAAATTCGATCTAGATTCGAAGAAATCAACTGAGGATCATATCAAGAAACTCATGTTAGTTTTTAGGCTCCAGAATGCCGAACATGAGGATGTCATGTGTAGATTATTCCCTTACACTTTTGGGGGAAATTCCTCGACGTGGTATTTTTCACATCAACCCCAAACCATCATTTCTTGGGATAAGTTTGAAACCTTTTTTCTAGAAAAAATCGGAGATGATAAATCTTTGGAAGTTCTGGTAATGGAGATTTCTAGTATGAAAATGAACCCTAAAGAAAAGGTTAAGGATTTCAACCAGAGATTCCTCACGCTAAAAAATAAAATTCTTGTAGAATCGATGCCTACATAACACTTGATTGTTGCATACTATACTAAATCCGTACATAACAATATTTCTATATGGGTTAAAATGTCCAAAAAGAACACGTTACTAGAATTCTTTGAGGAGGTGGTCCTTATTGAGAAGGAAATTCTTAGTTTAAAGGATAATTTAAATGTTGAGGCTGAAACAACTTCTTTTTTTAAAAACAAGATCGAAATCCTCACTATACCTCCTCAAAATAAAAGAGAACAAGAGACTTTAGAATTATAAATTTTATAGAAAGCTTTTCAAAAATTATCTAATTAGGTCGTAGACTTGAAAATATCTTTTGAAGAAGAATCTACAAGAAAAGGAAGTTTTAAACCACCTTTCAGGAAACCTTTTCCTCCAAATAGACCAAATTCGACCACAAAAGGTTTGAATTTTGAAGGATTATAGTATGATTTGCAAGAAATACTTGAAGCACATGATAACGATGTTTTTGTACCTCCTGAAAATCAAGACTACACAGGTGAAGAAGAAAAACCTGATGAGGAGGACTCATCTCCTCTCGTCTTTGGACATCTGTCGAACATCATCTTCCAAGCGAATTTTGAAACTGTCCATCCATATATTACTCGAAGTAAGGTACAAAACAAACTTCCACCCAAAACAAGTAGGAATACAGTATCCAAACAGGCAAAACAAATTGAAACCAAGCAAAACCCTGTTGCCCAAGATTTAGAATATAATTTGGTTGAAGATCTTAAAAAATTAAGGGAAAATATATTAGTTTTTGAACTACTTAAATTTTCTCTTAACCTATAGAAAATGCTCCAAAATATAGCTGATAATAATAAAAAGAATGATCCTATGAGCAAAAAATCAGCAGAAAATGACGCAAATAAAACAAAAGATGTCACTGGTAAAAAATAAACTAAAGATCAAAATAAAAGGGACATATTAGAGAAAACTGTAGGAAATTTAGATAAAACTATTTTAGGTACATCCATAAAAATTCAACAGAATTTTGCTGCCTCATCACGAAAAAATGTACTACCTTTGTTTTTAACTTTTGAAATTTTTAACATAAATGTACATAATTGTATGGTCGATTCTGGGGCCTCATCAAATGTAATTCCTGTATCTGTGTGTCAAAAAATTAATGCTGAAGTCAAACCTTCTGATTTAAAAATCATTCAGATAGACATAACTAATGTCAAGGTCATTGGTGAACTTAAGAATGTATTGATAAGGTTGTCATCTAACCCAAAAGTCCACCAAGTAATTGATATAATTGTTGTTGATATTTTGAAAGTTTATGGCTTATTTTTTAGCAGAGATTGGTCAAATCAATTACACGGTTATTTTGCTATAGATTGGTCTCATCTGTGGTTACCATAAAATGGCTAGCCTAATAATATTAGGATAAATAGAGAACATTACCTCAAGTACACTATCACAAATTTAAACGATTCCAATGAGCCTTTTACCACTCTTGTAAATACACCTGAGGCTCAAGGAATGAACACCTTTTTTGGAAATTTCATGACTGAAATATCGACTATCACTAACAAAAAAAAACAATCTGAAATATCATCCCATACTTAGATAACATCTTTGAAAAGTAATCCGAACATTGCCAATGACGAGGAAATATGGTCTTTATACTTTGATGGTGTTGGCATAGGGGCAGACCTGGGGTTCACTCCAAGAGCGCACCAAAAAGACCTAGCTATTGGCCCTTTTGGAAACACCTACGATGCAGATGCAGTATCACCTAAAGAAACAATGAGGGGGTTGTAGGATAGAGATGTCTACAACCAGGGGAATATCAAGTGGATCTTGTATAACAACAATCACAATATTCATATATCACTTATCAACAAGATCTACTCTGGGCATCTATATATCTTGATCTAACACAGTAATGCAAATAACAGTATAAAAATGACAGAGGTCAAAGAATTAATAATTCACACAACACAAGATATACGTGGTTCACCCTCTCTCTAGGGCTACGTCCACAAAACTGTGCTTATGATATATTAAGATAAAGCTTACAGTTTTGATTTACGCTTTTGGCCAGCAAATCTTCTCTCTTATTTTCTTTGTCTCTCACCTTCCTGTGAACCTAGCTGCAGGACTTGATATTCACACCTGGTTGAATATCTTACAATACCAGAAGGCTCTCCTCTCATCACTCCTCTCTCTCATAGTACAATGATCTCTCAACCAACAACAATCAATATCAATACCCAACACTAGTACCTCTCCGACCTAGGTCCTCTCAACCTCTATTTATACATTATAGTCCCTCACTAATGTCTTTAAGTTGAAACCTAGGTGTAAAAACCATAATTACCCAAAAATCCTAGGTCAAATTGATCCACTTTTTTTGGACTTCGCCAGCCTGTCTTTCCTTCCTTCTCATGCGGTGCTCTAAAGCATCCAATGGTGGTTTTTTCCACTTCCTAAGTCTTCCTTGATTCATATTCCTTGTTTTTCTATCATCCTCGATATCCTCATTCAATGACTTTCTTTTACGCACTTCGCTCCATATTTTCTCCTCTTTTTCTCACTTCGACCCAGTGACAGTCATTGTGTCTCCCGCAAAGTTCACTTTTTACCTTTTATTCCTTGTTGTCCATTTCCTTTCCTAACCAAGGGTCAATAGGACCCTAAAACTCACTTGTTACTCGTCCCGAGGCACTTCAGATATTCTCCTTTTGTTTTACTTCAACTTTGGACTGTGCAGTGCAGCCTTTGCTTTCTTCTTTATGCCTCCTTCTTGTCCTTGTGCAGACTGCCTTTTTTGTGTTTGGTACCCAGTTTCAACTGCACCTGGTACCTAAAACCTTTTCCTCATGATCTTACTTGGAGCTGTGAGGAAGTTGGTTGTCATAATACAACTTCAGTCGACTCCCATTCACCAATCCTTCTTTCCATTCTCTATTCAATGTCCTTAGCTACGCAACTCCTCCTTCTGTGACATAGGCTATATCATATGGTCAAAGCCAATGCATTCTAAACTTCCCAGGGTGTTTGATAAACTTACTGTCATATACCAGTACTAAATCACCTTGCCTGAATATCTTTTTCTTGATGTGCCTGTCGTGGTAGGCCTTTTCTCATTCCTTATGAACTTGATGATGGAAGCCTGCAATGAATCTGTCTTCTTCTAGTTTGACTAACTATGCTAGCCTCTCATGAATAGTGTCAGTATCATCCATGTCTGTAAATGAAACAATTCTTAAGCTCAGTACCAAGTACTCCATTGGGACAACAACTTCAAGACCATAAACCAACTTGAAAGGGGTCTGCATTGTTAATTTCTTGCAAGTGGTTCTATAAGCCCAGAGTACTGCTGGTAATCTCAAATCCTAGTCATCCCTGTTCACGCTGCAAATATTTGTCAATGTTGTCACCAAAATCTTGTTGAATGCTTCAACCATTCTATTTGCTTGTGGATGGTAAGGTGTACTCTTCTGATGGTGGACTGCAAATTATTCAGTCAGGGCTTCAACTGTCTTATTGATGAAGTGTGTACCTTGATCACTCATAAGGACCTTAGGGCATCCAAACCTGGTTATTATGTCATCAAATATAAAATGTGCAGTTGTAGTTGCACTATAGTCCTTGTTTTCTCTTGCTTCATCCCATCTAGTCAGGTATTATGTCGCAATGATAATATACCTTGCTCCTATGCACTTTCCTGGTGGGTTTATAGGTCCCACGAAGTCAATGGTCCATTTTTCAAATGCCTGTAGAGTTATCTGCGGTGCTAATGGCATCTCATCTCTTCAGGATGGTTTTCCAACTCGCTGACATACATCACATGCTCTGGTATATTCTTTAGAATCTCTATGTAACGTAGGCCACCAAAGGCCAGTTCACAAAACCTTCTGTGCAATTGCTTTCCCTGCATAATGTCCTTCTACAAAGCCTTCATGAGCTTCTGCGAGGATGATTGGGCACTTTGTTTCCATAACGCATCTTCTTAGTATCTCATTAGGTCCTATTTTATATAGCTGACCAACTATTAGTGAAAATTTTGCAGTGCGCACCACTAGTTGTTTTTTCTGGGAGATTGTATACTCACTCGGAGCCATTCCTGTTGACAGAAATTGGTGTATGTCTGTGAAGTGGTCATCAATATTTCTAATGGAGAGAATTTGTGCATCTGGTAATGTATCCTCTAGACTAGTAGGTTCTTCACCATGTTCCAACCTCGACAGGTGGTCTCGGCCCTTGTTCATTTTTCCTAGCTTGACTATGATCTCAAAATCATACTCTTGAAACAACATAATCCATCTGCAGATTCTCCCCCCATGATCTAGGTGGATCATCTCAAAATTCGATAGAGTTAAAGTATTCAAAATGCAAATTAAATCTTACAAAGTGGAAGAGCTCATCAACATATTTCTGGTGATGTTCGTTTCGGGAAAAACGACCTCCAAATGATGAAGATGTCAGTAGTTGAAGTTTCGACAAAGATGGTTAAATGGTGAAAAATGGATGGAAATGGTTTTAAAAAAATGTAATTTGGGGCTATGGGAATTGAACCCAAGACCTTAGGATAAGGCCACCATGACCCCATGGTTGGGTAAAAGGGGGTGGTGAAGGTCTTAGCCCTTGACCTTTCCAACACCGAGGCCCCCCTTGGTATCTAAATGTTATTATAAACCATGCCATATGCCAAATATCATGTACCATATGCCAAATATCATGTACCATATGCCTCCACAAACTATGCCATATCAAATCATGCCATATATCCAAACTCCATATATTAAAAACCATATGCGACTTCATATAAATTATACCATATATAACCATATGTTATAACACGCCAAAGTTCAACCATATAAATACGCCAAACCATATGTTAAATCAACCATATCAACGTGTCAAGCGACATGTTAATCCAAAGCCCAAAATACAAATGGTTATGCAATATATAGTGGGAGGGGAGAAGCCTGTGGTTTTGACCCCATGACTTCCACTTCGCAACCCAACATGTCTAACCAACGAGCCACTGCCACAAGACGTGGCATGGGGTCGTGCATCCCCCTTTTAAGATGAGATTTGGGGGATTTTGGAGGGCGCGTGGCCCATGGTTCATGCCTCCTTAAACCATTGTTTTTTCCCTTATTTAAACTGAACATGGGCATGGATCCTGTAGTGGGAGTTTGATGTAGGCAAAGACTGACATGCAAATCGAGGTGGTTTTGCATAGTGACCGAGGTGGTTTTTTTGCATGTGGACTGAGGTGGTTTTGCATGTAGCTCGAGGTGGATTTGCATGCAAGATGAGGTGGTTTTACACGTAGATCGAGGTGGTTTTTGATTTGCACGCATCCCGAGGCCATACAGACTGTACAGATCAGAGGCAGATTTTGGGAATTGTGACAAGAAGGACACTCTGAGTCCAGTTCTAAAATATATCGAGTTTATACTCAAAAGTCTCAATTTTTTGCAAGGATTCCACATCCATCTTCAGTTTTTGCATTTAGGCATCCAGACAGAAAATTGCTCACATAATCTTTCAGATACATAGAAAGGTATTCATGTTCATACTTTAAAGTCTTAGAATTTCATCTTGCAGATGTTGTTGAAGTCTGTTACTGTATATGACTGTCAGAATTCAGAATTCACTTTGTAACCATTTGAATACTTAATCTATCAGCCTTCCCACTTGGAAAGTGGCTTGGAGACGTAGCCAGGGGGTCTGGTGAACTTTGTTACCAATTCTTGTTCATAGATAGTTTGCTTACATTTTTATGTGTTCATGTGCTTGATGGATGCTTAATTTTTCATTACAAAGGTGGTTAACAGTTAAACATTCACATGCAAATAACTGTTAAAAGATCTTGAATTTTAGATCAAGTTGGTATCAGAGCGAGGTTAACTAGTGCATTTTTGAGTTTATGTTAACAAGGTCCAAGCTTCAGTATTGTGAAGGAGAACTTGAAGAGTTTGATCCAGAGATTGGTTCAATAAGAGGAAGGATGTCTTCACCAAAAGGAGAAGAAGCAACTTCTTCTATCCCTTCTAAAGGGGAATTTCTTAAAGCTTTCATGAGAATGAAAATGATGGTAGAGGAGATCTATCAAGATCAAAACAAAGGTGAACAAGGTGGACCATATCATACAGAAGATAAAAAATAAGGAGGTGGTGAGGAACCCCCTAAAACCCCACCAACTTCTCCATATTTTCTCGATGGTTCTATTCCTTCTCCATTTGAAAAAAAAAAAATGATCTTAATATGCCTCATTTAAAGCTTGATATTATGTTTGAATTACCTATGTATAATGGAGAGCTTAATGTTGAAAAATTGGACAATTGGATCCATCAAATTGAAGTTTATTGTAGGATTCAAAAGTTTACTGAATATGATGTTAAAATTCAGTTGGCTTCTTTGCGACTTGGAGGGACTACTCTCATTTGGTAGGAGAGAAGATCTCAAGAGGATCTTGCCACAAAAAGCAAAATCATTTCCTCTTGGTATGAGTTCATTTCAGCACTTAAAAAACAATTTTATCCATTAGGGTATATTCAACAAGCTATGATGGATTGGCAAAATTTGAGGCAAGGTAAGGGACAAAGTGTGCAAGAATACACACAGGAATTTCTAAAAAGAGCCTTGGTACTTGGTATACCTCTCTACACTCAGGAAACTCTTCTCAAATATATAGGAGGATTGCATAATTATTTACATCATATGATATTGATGTTTAATCCAACTAACCTTGATGAGGTATGTGTTCAAGAAACTCACATTGATTCAAAAGGGAAGAGTGTTCATGATGTTTCTTCAGCTAAATCTGTCCAGGCAAAAGAAGGCAATGAAAAGTGGAAAGGTAAACATGCAGCTACAATGAAGAAGGGTGATGAGAGACCTACATGCTCGCATTTTCAAAAGCAAGGACATGAAGAGGAAAAGTGTTGGAAGCTACATCCAGAAATGAAACTCAAGTGGTTTAAGGATTGGAAGGCGAAGAAAATAGCCATGGTTATCATTGAGGACCTTGGATCAAATTCCAAGGATGAAACAAAGATAACAATCGTAGGTGTGAAAGGTAAATCTATTGTTGATAATGATTCTAAAATTGGTTCTTCATGTGATTCTACTTCTAAAGATGATGACAATTCTAAGGATAGAAAGAGGAATGCATTGTTTCATATAAGAGTGATTACAAAACAAGCAAAGGTCAACACACTCATAGATAGTGGATCTCAATGTAATCTTATTTTAGAAAAAGTAGTTAAGCAATTGGGATTAACAACAAAACCACACAAGAAACCTTATCCATTAGGTTGGGTATGCAAAGATAAAAGATTACAAGTAACACAACAATGTGATCTAAAGTTTGCAATTACATCTAAGTTTGTAGATATGGTTGAATTTGATGTGGTCCCACTAGATATCTGTGGAATTTTGTTGGGAAGTCCGTACTTATATGATCAAAAAGAAATCTTCTATCGAGAACATAATCAATATCACTTGTTTAAAGAAGTAATTGAGTACATAGTGCATTCACATTCATTCAAAAATGACAAATCATTGGGCACTACACAACAATTAAAAAGGGTTGTTAATGCAAGTAAGAATTTGGCACTTATGTCTATACAATGTAAGGAAGAAAAGAATCCCAAGCATGAAAAGGAAGTGTCATTTCACTACAATGCACCTATTTTGGTTGATAGTGCTTCTATGGTTAAAAGTCAGCATGGTTTGGGTACAATCTCTTTCACATGTTCAATGTTTATATTCAACTTATTACTCATCTACAGTATGTGGTTAGTTTCGACAATGTTGAATGAAGATGTGATTAAGAATGTGATTAATGTACTTCACAATGTCAGTGCAGTGTTTATTGTTTTATTGTTGAGTCAGATGTACAGGTTCCAGGAATAATGGATAGGTGATACAGGACAAGTGAGACAAACATGTCCTCACTTATTTTTTGAATGATTTCATACTTTTTGTGGCCAAAAAGCTTTCCAGTGGGAAGGTTTGATCTAGGTGGATCATCTCAAAATTCGATAGAGTTAAAGTATTCAAAATGAAAAGTAAATATTACAAAGTGGAAGAGCTCGTCAACAGCTTTTTGGTGATGTCCGTTTCGGGAAAAACGACCTCCAAATGACGAAGATGTCAGCAGTTGAAGTTTTGGCAAAGATGGTTAAATGGTGAAAAATGGTTGGAAATGGTTTAAAAAAAATGTAATTTGGGGCTATGGGAATTGAACCCAAGACCTTAGGATAAGGCCACCATGAACCCATGGTTGGGTAAAAGGGGGTGGTCAAGGGCTTATCCCTTGACCTTGCCAACACCGAGGCCCCCCTTGGTATCTAAATGTTATTATAAACCATGACATATGCCAAATATAATGTAACATATACCTCCACAAACTATGCCATATCAAATAGTGCCATATATCCAAAGTCCATATATTACAAACCATATGCAACTTCATATAAATTATACCATATATAACCATATGTTATAACACGCCAAAGTTCAACCATATAAATGCGCCAAACCATATGTTAAATAAACCATATAAACACTCCAAGCCACATGTTAATTCAAAGCCCAAAATACAAATGGTTATGCAATACATGGTGGGAGGGGAGAAGCCCATGGGTTTGACCCTGGTACATCTACTTCCCAACCCAGCATGTCTAACCAACGGGCCACAAGACGTGGCATGGGGTGGCACATCCCCCTTTTAAGCCGAGATTTGGGGGATTTTGGAGGGCACGTGGCCCATGGCTCGTGCCTCCTTAAACCATTGTTTTTTCCCTTATTTAAACTGAGCATGGGCATGGATCCCATAGTGGGAGTTTGATGAAGGCAGAGACTGGCATGCAAACCGAGGTGGTTTTGCACAGTGACCGAGGTGGTTTTTTGCATGTGGAACGAGGTGGTTTTTCATGCATACTGAGGTGGATTTGCACACAAACTGAGGTGGTTTTGCAAGTAGATAGAGATGGTTTGGGATTTGCATGCATCTCGAGGCCATACAGATTGTACAAATTAGAAGCAGATTTTGGGAATTGTGCCAAGAAAGGCACTCTGAGTCCAGTTCTGAAATATATCGAGTTTATACTCAAAAGTCTCGATTTTTCGCAAGGATTCCAGATCCAACTTCAGTTTTTACATTCAGGCATCCAGACATAAAAGTGCTCATAGAATCTTTCAGATACATAGAAAGGTATTCATATTCATACTTTAAAGTCTCATAATTTCATCTTGTAGTTGTTGTTGAAGTCTATTACTATATATGAATGACAGAATTCAGAATTCACTTTGTAAGCATTTGAATACTTAATCTATCGGCCTTCCCATTTGGAAAGTGGCCCAGAGACGTAGCCAGGGGGTTTGGTGAACTAGGTACTACACTGAAGTACCTAGTCAACAAGCATTTGAATACTTAATCTATCGGCCTTCCCATTTGGAAAGTGGCCCAACACTGGCTTGTTGAATAGGTACTTCAGTGTGGAATGATCAATGAACATTTTAAAGTGTCCTCCTAACAAGTAGTGGAGGAATTTTTGCAATGCATACACCATGGCTAGTTCCTCTCTCTTTGTAGTGGTGTAATTAACTTCAGCTGTGGATAGCTTCCTGCTGGAAAATGCTAATGGATGATCAATGTCCCCTTCTCCAGGTTGTGCAAGTACTTCTCCTAATGAAATGGAAGACGCATCAACATGCACATGAAATTCCTTGCTCTAGTATGGAAAGAATAGAATAGGCGCAATTACCATCTTTTGTTTCAGTGTGTCGAAGCTCTGCTGGCATTCTTCTGTCAAACCAAACTGACAGTCTTTCTTTAATAAATTCTCCTTTGGCGCAGTAATCTGAGCATATCCTTTGATAAATTTCCTATAATAGCTAGTATGTCCTAGCACAGTGCATAGTTGTTTGACTGAAGTAGGTGGTGGAAAATCAACTATAATTGCAATCTTGGATGGATCCACCAACAATCCTTCCTTGCATACAATATGACCTAATAATACTCCAAATGGTGAGAAGAAGATGGACTTCTTCAAATTCAAAGAAATTTGACACTGCCTGCATTTATCCAGCATTAGACTTAGACATTCAATATGATTTTTCAACAAACTAAAAACAGTCAAGTCATCAAAGTATGCTTCTAAAAACTTATGGAATTTTTTTTTGAACACTTCAACCACCACCCTGGAAGAGATGGTTGGGGCATTCTTCAATCCAAATGGAATTACTGTATATTGGTAGGATCCCCACTCTATGGAAAATGTAGTTTTATGGCAGTCCTCCTTCGTGATGTGGATCTGATGGTATCCTGAAAACCCATCTGTAAAAGAATATACTTCTTGGCCTCCCATGTTATCCAACACTTCATTTGTGAATGGTGTAGGGAAAGGATCATGTAGAAAAGCATCATTCAACTTCTTGAGATCTACGCAAATCATGATCTCACTTGTTTTCTTATATTGCACTACCATGGGGCTAATCCACTCCGACTCCTCGACAGGTTCAATAATCCCTGCTTCCAGCATTCTGTCGAGCTCAATCTTCACTTTTTCCTTATATTTTGGGTTCAATATGTAGGGTCTTTGCTTGAATGGATTTGCATCTAGTTTCAAAGGTATTCTCATCTCTCCCATAGGCCCTTTGATACCCTTCATATCAGTGAACTTGGTCGGGAACAATTCCTGATACTCGTGCAATAATTCTTTGATTTTGTCAATGGTAGTAGTGTCGCAATAATCTCCAACATTGGCAAGATTTGGTGTCTCCTCTGTCCTATTATTGAATTTATTTATCTTTATCATATGTCCAATGAATGGAAGTTCAACTCATGGTCCTTCCACATCGCTATGGCCTTCTGTTTCTCCGATATTCATGTTCCTTGGATCATCCTCTTCGTCAGCATTAATGTTGTAGTAGATCTGCAATTTCTGGAGGGGCGCAGTCCATTCATCCTCTTCTTTCTCCAGAGGGAGGCCAAATGACTCCTTAAATACTTTCTATCTCACCATCTGTAGTGATTGATCTACTGAAGGAAATTCACTTTCAAACAAAAAGGTGGTTATAAAATTCTGGATCATACCTTCCCATTCTGAAGTGATGAGGCACAGTTCTGCTTGAAGGTACCAATTAATCGGGGTGGTATCTAGCATATTGATGAATCTGTGTACCCATTGTTCTCTATGAATGTCACTCCATGCCTCTTCACAACTGCGTACATGGTACTTTGGGAAACTTCAACATGTGTATCTTACTTCGCATCTTCCTACTTGTGTTCAAAACCATGTTGTCATCAAAGTTCGACATTGTGTCTAGTCTGTGATGTTTCTCTTGTGTGTTCCCCACCATCTTACTGGTGTGGATTTCATGGCCTCATCCATTGCCAACAGCCTCTATTGTGTTGGTACACTTTTCTCAAATTCTGATAAGAAGTTCTCTAAAGGGTTCAACCCATCAAATGTGGGTAGATTACTCAATGTTGTGCTAATCCAGTAAACTTCTCTGGTTATCCTAGCACATCTTCTTGTAGATACTTCATACATCTAGTTTTTCCAGTTCTCCAGGGATTCTTTTGAGTCAGATAAACATGTGATGTCACTTCGCCAACTCAGATTCCCGTCAGCTATAGGGTTGATATAATCTTGTTGTCTGGCTGTTAATTTGTAGATGTTTTCTAGGTCAAATGCGTGGTCTTCTTCTCTGATAGGCTTTGTATATCGTGGACCCTCATATGGATCTAAAGGTGAAATGAACCTAAGGAAAAATTTCTCAAATGTCATGCATATTTTCTTTAGATCAACAACAGTAGAATTGTCAAAGGCCTAATCAATTCCTAACAATGTAGGGTAAGGGCAACTATCATCAACAATTTCAATTACCTCAAAATATGCAAAGGTTCTTACTCCATCGATGTCCACTGGGACATGCTCTAATCGTCCAAATGGGTTCACAGTTTGATGATTAGCCATGAGAAGCCTTATAGGGGAATATATTAGCTTGGGTTTTCCCATCAGTGCCAAAGTTTGCTTCATCATGACATTGACCTCCGACCCTAAGTCGAGGACCACATAGTCTATATCATACTCTCCTTTCTAAGCATTCAAGTGTAATTCTTTATTTTTCCTTCTCCTTTTTCCAATTTGGTGAACTTCCCTATTAAGTAAGGGGTCTATCTTTCCTAGCTCATAATGGTTGATTAAATCTCGTAATTCTTGTACAACGCCTTTATCTTGAATCAACTTAACACAAGTGCACAAAAATTCCATGAGTTTGCTTACCTCTTTCCCTTCTGTTGGTGATGCATATGGATCAAACGCCTGAGGCATGCCATATTCTTTGATTTCTGGTTGTCTCTTTGATAAATATCCTTGAACTCTTTTGAACTCTTTTCTTGCCTCCTCGAATATCTATATTTATTTCTTAGAATCAAACATGGGGTCTTTTCTGTAGCTTTCTTGACTTTGTGGTCATTTTCAATCTTTCCTTGGGCTTCTTTGTCTTCTCTTGTAGTAGCAACTCCTCAAGTGATAACAAAAACTCTAGGGTCTTCTCCGCTAGGTTCAACATATATCATTTGTACTTGTGGGTTTTGCTGAAATACTTGTCTTTCTTGAAGTTTAGCCAGCAACACAGGGCATTCCTCTATGACATGCTCGAAGGAGTTACAATAACTACAGGTTGTACAAGGATTCTAACAATCCATTGCTAAATGTCCTGGCTGTGTGCAATTGTAATAGATTATTTGTCCTCAGCCTCAACCCATACCTCCTCCTCCTCCTCCTCCTCTATTTCCACCACGAGAATTGATGTTTCCTCTCCCCGAAGAGTTGTATTACAGAGTGTTTCCTTCTTGTTGTACTTTGCCTTGAATATTGTATATGTCTCTCAACCTTTCATGCATGAGATCATAATCTCTACAATATCGATCATCGTGCCCCACTGACTTACAGAATGTATAATACAAGTTTGTGGGTGTCTGAGCATACTTCTGCATCTAGTAGAATTCACCTAGGCGATGCCTATTTCTGCATACATCACACCAGGGTAGGTTAACTTTATTCAAGGGGCTCGGTGCCTCTGAAGCCAAGTACTCATGAAATAAGGGAAAATTTTCCTTATCATGGCCTTCAGATCTACATCTTACACACAAGATATCTTCCCTTTTTTCTTTTCCCTAATCTTTCTTCATATCCTTGACCTGTAAAGATAAACTAGTTAGTTGTCTCATGATATGACTAATGCCTAAGCTTAGAGCTAGATTCTCCCATCGACGTTGATTCAAGCTTCATGGTGATCTCCAAATATTATACCTATGATGCAATCTTCTGCTACATCATAGGGACTCTTATGTGTGGTAACAATGCAACGATGAACCATTCTTTGTTCTGTTCATTGGGGATATGAAAATTTAATCAACCTGTCAGGGTCTTGAATCTCTGGTTGAACTCCCAAACAGGTTCTGCTACCCTTTGTTTAATCTCTTTTAGTTCTATAGTACATTGTGACTCCAGCTTAAGTTTCTTAAACTCTGTAATCATCACATTCTTGATCTCATTCAGGGGCTTAGGCTGTGCTAGTCCCTGGACAAGTTTCATGTACCAACTCAGTGTTTGGTCACTTAGCAGAGTGTTGAACTAGGTTCTCTTGATGGCTTCATCGGTGATACTTTTAATGTTCCATACGGCTTCAAACAGAAACCAATGTTGATCTGGATATTCATATCCATCTCCTCTAAAGATAGGGAGTCTCATTTCATCTGCCATAGAGCTGGCTAGGATTCTTGTCTGAGTAGATGATGAGCTACTAGTAATAGTACTATGAATATTCTGGTGGTTATGACTATTCTGATTGCTAAGTATTGTTGGGACAATAGGAGGATTAATGTTACTTACTTCAATAGTCCGTGCAATTTCTGAGTTTTCTGGCTGGCTTTGGCGGAGTTCTTTAGCTTCCCCTTCTTCTATTCTGGTGGTCTCTAGATGCTCTTCGTCGGTTAGATCTACCTCTTCTCCGTTGTAGAAACCCTCTTCTCCATAGTTTTTCTTAAACAAGTTCTCAAGGTGAACCCCTCAGAATACTTTCCCACTGCGTGTATGTACTTCTTCTGTGTCATTGTCGCTATCCAAGATTTTGAACATTAGCCTTTCATGGTTCGACCAATCTACTATATCTTCAAGGTGTGGTTTTCATGCAAGAGCATCTTGATTCTTAGCTTCAGAAAGTGCAAGAAGTTTCCTCTAGGTCCTTTGAAAAAGTATCTCTCGGCTTGGCTATATGATTTTGTTCTGTCAAGAACAAAGTTAGTGATATACCCTCCAATGGTACTATCAAACCAATGATCTACTACTCTGGATATAGTGTTTTCAATTCTCTTGACCTTCTGGATCAACGTCGTTGTACAAAGCACAGGAGGTCTAGATCTGATCTCAAACTGTGTGTTAGCTAACCTAGCCAACCACTTGTGTAGCCCCTGATGGATTCCTCCAAAGAAGATCTCATGAATGTCATTGAAGATGTATCTTTGTAGCTAATCTTTAGTACTTAGTTTAGGCTTCTTATCCTGGGCTTTAGTGAATTCCTTCTCTTGATCCTCTATCCATTTCTGAATCTTTGTCTTTGATGGGAACCACCTTGACATTCCCTTAAACAGATTCATGTATCGGGAACAAAACCATTTGTTGGCATAGGGGCAGACCCAGGGTTCACTCCAAGAGCACACCAACAAGCCCTAGCTACTCACCCTTTTGGAAACACCTACGAAGCAGATGCAGTATCACCCAAAGCAGCGATGAGGAGGTTGCAAGAAAGAGATGTCTACAACCAGGGGAATATCATGTGGATCTTGTATAACAACAATCACAATATTCATATATCACTTATCAAAAAGATCTACTCTACACATCTATAGATCTTGATCTAACACAATAATGAAAATAACAGTATAAAAATGATAGAGGTCAAAGAATTAATCATTCACACAACACAAGATATGCGTGGTTCACCCTCTCTCTAGGGCTACGTCCACTGAACTGTGCTTATGATATATTAAGATAAAGCTTACAGTTTTGATCTACGCTTTTGGCCAACAGATCTTCTCTCTTCTTCTCTCTGTCTCTCACCTTCTTGCACACCCAGCTGCAAGACTTGATCTTCGCACCCAACTAGAGATCTTACAATATGAGAAGGCTCTCCTCTCAGCACTCCTCTCTCTCATAGTACAATAATCCCTCAACCAGCAGCAATCAATATCAATACCCAACACTAGTACCTCTCTGACCTAGGTCATCTCGACCTCTATTTATAAATTATAGTCCCTCAGTGATGGATTTAGGTCGAAACCTAGGTGTCAAAACCCTAATTACCCAAAAGCCTAGGTGTCTAAAACCCTAGGTAAACTTGATCCACTTTTTCTAGACTTCACCAACTTGTCTTTCCTTCCTTCTTGTGCGGTGCTCTAAAGCATCCAATGGTGTATTTTTCCACTTCCTGATTCATCCTTGATCCATCTTCCTTGTTGATTTGTCATCCTCGATCTCCTCATTCGACGGCTTGATTTTCCGCACTTCACTCCATCTTTTCTTCTCTTTTTCTCACTTCGACCCAGTGACAGTCACTGTGTCTCCCGCAAAGTTTGTTTTTTACCTTTTCTTCCTTGTTCTCCATTTCCTTTCCTAAACAAGGGACAATAGATGGATCTAAATCTCGAGAAGGGGCAAGTACTGGTTGTTTTCTGATCAACCCCAAAGGTAATAAAGCATCATTTCTTGTTGATTAGAATTTGAATGTACTAACAACACAACATAATATGAACCACTCTTGTAGGGACTAAAGAAAGCATTTGATCTTGACGTGTAAAACTTGGTAGTATTTGGTGACTCTGAAATTGTATTCAAGCAGGTAAAAAATGTTATTCATAGGTTATCACCTCACCTGAAAAAATACCAAACCGAGGTATGGGGATTAATATGTAAATTTCTCTCTTTTAACATAAGTTTCATTCCTAGTTATAGTAAATCATAAGCTTATTTATTAGCTAATGTCACTTCAAAATTATTACCTACTCAAGTTTTTTCTCCTAATGCATATTCGTTTGAATTGCTATATAGGCCATCGATTCCTGACAACATCACCAATTGGTGAGTGTTTGATGATGATCAACAAATCATATTTCTTTTGCATATGGAGGACACTTTCCAAGATACGTTAGTCGATGAAAGCACCCACAATGAAAACCTCTGAGATTTCATGGTAATATCTGACCCTCGTTCTGCAGAAATATCATCTGATCTAGTAAACTCTATCCCCAAATCTGTAGTTAGATTAGATAAATTTTATGATTTACATGACAAGTTTAGGGGAGTGGTTAATTGAAAAAGGAACAATTCTTCATTACTATATGAAATTGTAAATTTAGGAATGGAAGATAATCCTCAGAATCTCAATTTGGGTAAAGGGTGTTCTAAACAAGAACAATATGCATTCATAAAATTGTTCAAATAATTCAAAGATGTGTTTTCTTGGACATATGATGATTTAAAAACCTTTTATCCAAACAGACTACAACATTTAATTCCCATGAAGCCCCAAACCCAACCTTTTCAACAAAAACTTAGAAAAATGCATCCTAAATTAGAACCCACAGTAAAAAAGGAACTAAAAAAATTACTAACCACCAAGATCATGTTTCCAGTCCGACATAATCAATGGGTATCCAAATTAGTCCCGGTAAGAAAGAAAAATGGAGAAATTCGACTTTGTGTGGATTTTTGTAATTTAAATCGAGCCTCTAATAAAGACAATTACCTCGTTCCCCAAATGGAACACATTTTGCAACTAATATCTAGTTCTAAAAGGCTATTCTTATTATATGGTTTATCGAGGTAAAACTAGGTCCTTATGTCTCCATCAGATCAGTTGAAAACCACTTTTCTCAGCCCATGGGGCACCTATGCCTATAGAAGAATGCCTTTCGGATTGATTAATGCTAGAGCCACCTTCCATAGGGAAATGGACATTGATTTTCATGGCCTTATCAATTAATCATTTGTTTTCTACCTAGATGATGTCACTGTATTTTCGAAGAACAAAAAGGATCACTTGACACATCTTAGGGTTGTATTAGAACGTTATCGTAAATTTGATATTTCACTGAATCCTAAGAAGTCACTTTTTGTAGTAGAGCAGGGGAGATTACTTGGAATTATAGTTTCAAAATATGGAATGATAATAGACCCTGAACGAACCCAATATATTCCCAACCTTACTCCACCTTTTTCTAAAAAGGAAATACAATCCTTTCTGGGTAAAACAAATTTCGCCAGATGTTTTGTTCCAAGTTTTTCTGAGATGGTTAGACCTCTGCAAAAACTGATAAAAAATGATTCTCTATACAAATGGGGACCACAAGAGAACCAAGATTTTAATTCTATTATAAAATATATAATCGAAGTTCCCTCCTTGATGAGTCCTTATTTCTCCCAATATTTTGCATTGTATACTTTTGCATCAGACAGATCTTATGCTATTATGCTCACACAGAAAAATGTTGAAAACAACAAGATACCCATTTCATTTATGAGCTCTTCTTTTAAAGGAGCAGAATTAAATTACCTCACAATAGATCAAAAAGTGTACCCTGTTTCCAAGGTGGTTAAACATTTTAGATATTACCTTTTGAATTCCAAGATAAAATTTGTTGTTCCTTACCTTCCTGTAAGAAACCTACTAGTGTAGAAGGAACTAGGGGAGAAATGGGTGAATTGGATGACCTCCCTTCAAGAGTATGATCTTGAAATAGTACCTGCACAAATTGTTAGAGGTCAAGGAATTTGCAAATTGGTAGTTGATTCAGTTGAAATATCAGAAAATCAAACAACACCAGCTAAAAATCTGCATAACAATACAAAAATCTGTTGTACACAAATTGTGTCTAATTCATGGTATAATGATATCCTATTTTATTTTCTACAAGGAAATACTCCTAGAAATATTGATTCAAAAAATAGAATATAACTAAGGATTAGATCTACATCTTTTCAATTGATTAATAATATATTGTTTTGAAATAATTTTGATGGTGTTTTTCTGTGTTGCCTAGAAAAAGAAGAATCTGAAAAGGTGTTAGTTGAGCTACATTTCAACGATGCCAGGGGTCATTTTGGTGGAGATACAACTGCCCACAAAGTACTTGGGTCTGGATACTATTATCCAACCTTTTTTAAATATTCTCACACTTTGGCTCACAAATTTATAATTTGTCAAAAGGCCATAGGGCAGGTCAGGAAGGTTGCATTACCCTTACAACCTGTTTCAGTAGACACACCATTTCAGCAATGGGGCCTAGATATCATAGGACCAATTAACCCACCTTACTCATGGAAACATAAGTATATTCTTATGGAAATAGATTATTTTACAAGATGGTCTGAGGATTTACCGCTAAGGGTAGTAAACATGAGTTAGGTAGTTTCATTTTTAAACTCTCATATTATCACTCATTTCGGGATACCTGAATGCTTAGTCTTAGAAAATGATTCTTATTTCTCTTCCCTGGATATGAATGTATTTTCTTTAGAAAAAGGGATTAAGATAAAATACTTTGTTAGCTATTACCCCCAAGGAAATGGTTTGGCCGAGTCAATGAACAAAAATATGATCAAAATAATAAAAACAACAGTGTCGAAAAATCATAAAAATTGGCACAATGCATTATATAAGGCACTTTGGGCTGATAGGGTCACTCTAAAAGCTTCCATTGGTAATTCTTCTTTATTCCTCATTTATAAAGGATAAGATATACTTCCTCCACACATATTTCTCCCTTCACTGCAATTATCTCATAAAGTTTAGGAGGAAGAATGTCCCCCTTTAGAGAATCGGATAAACGCTTTACTAAAATTTGAAGAAGTTAGGACACAAGCAAAAGAAAAATTAGACCAACATCAAAAATTGTTAAAAACTGGTTTGATACAAGCTCATCCTAAAAAAAAAAAAATAATGTAGGGGATTTGGTACTCAAATGGGACAAAGCACACGAGGATAAAGGAGAACATACTAAGTTTCAAAACCTGTGGCTGGGGCCTTTTGTCAATTCAGAGAAATTGGGTCCTAGTTATTTTTGTTTGAACAACATAGAGGGACAACCATACACTTTTCTAGTGAATGGCCAGTCTCTCAAGAAATACTTCACCTGAGAAAATTCAGACTTACCCCTGTAAATATACCTAGATTTTATTTTTCTTTTGTTTTATTTTATGATTGGTTATTTTCTTTTTTCTTCTTTTTATGTTTCCTTAAGAATTATTTCTAAATCAAAATCCATTATTGAGGGGAATCATACCTTTCACTAACAATAGTTGAAACAGTTCAAGCATATAGAGATTAAGTTCTTAACTTAGATCAATGATCTATAATATAGTTATTCCGAACGTCCCTGCCAAATCATTGTTCCTAGTTTTTTGTCGAGATATTAAGGAAGTACGATTATATTCAAACTTCTTACACCATCCCAATTCTAATGAGATCAACTCAAAGTGATTCCCCATCCTTGAGACTATTTCTTAATTGAAATCTAAATGTCCAAACCATGATGAAAATTAGTAGTTCTAAAAAAACAATAAGCAATGTTAATGATTAATCATATGATTGCCTGGTTGTTAAATCTTCAATATCATCCCACTCTCTCGTTACCATGAATCCTCTAAATTTTATAAAAAATTATGGAGAGTTGGAAACACTTTAATGTGTGGGAATTATGTGTAAACCTGTTGGGATATTGAATAGGTCAGCTGGTAGCAGGTAAATGCGCACATGATACCAAGACAACTTTGTCGGGGTACTGAACAGGCCTCCTAGTAGCAAATCAATGTCGGGTTCTAGATATTTCAAGCATGTTTTTAAATTGATCAGATATCAAAATATTCTTGTCATAGATGGAAGACCTTTGGATGGGATCGAAGTACTTGAGTGGGCTAAATGACATCCCTGTCGAGGATATAAATGCCTACTGGAAGTAGTGGCCCTATCAACGGTATTGGAGTTACTTTTATAAATATCATTTCCTTTTGATCAAAACGAAACATTGGATTACAACCATTTTCCAGAACATTCTTTCTTAGCTTGATTGTGTTAATTTTTTGAGTTATTTTCAAAACCCTTGATCTATTTCATAGTTGTTATTAGTGACTATCTGATTTATATTTTCCCGGATATAAAGTTTTCATGATGAAGAGATAATTGCTTCACCCAGTGAGTCGCCATAGTTGGAAGCCAAATATTCATATCATTTCATCGATATTGAAAACACATTTTTAATTGAAAAATAAATTTTATTAGCTACCTCTTTGTGTTTGCGAAGGTTTCAATTTTGATTTTTGTTTGAAGAATCACTTGAATGGTTGTTGTGTGTTTTTGAGTTTATGTTTTTTTCAATAAATTTCTCGTTTACTCTTTTTCAATTTCATGATTGTTAAGCATGAAATTGAAATAATCTTAGTATAAGCACATCATACAACTTATATATATATTTTTGAAATACCTATGATCTCAAAAGCCTTTAAGAGTGTTGACCATATCATTTTGTGAGTGTCTCTACAACATTATGATATGAGCTAATTGTGCTTGAACTATGTCATGCCTTGATCATTTTTCAAATAATGTTTTGATTGTCGCATTAAACCTTCATGATAGTTTTTAATATTAAAACTATGATATACATATTTTATTTGAATGCTACCCTTGACCATCATATCACAATATAATCACTATATTACATGGCTATGATCTATGCTCTGAAACCATTACACCCTTGTCCTACTTACCTGAGCCCGCATGCATTGCATCATTTGATAGTTCTTCATAATTTGGGGTTATGTTCTTAGTAGAGGAGGTGGTTTTTGAGTGCGTTTTGTCCTCTAGTTTAGGGTTAATCACCAACTAAAGTGGCAGTCATGGTGGCTTCCTCTCAAAATCATATTGTTCAGGTCACCTTTGAAAATGAAAAACATATCGTTCATATCGAGTGGTTTCAAACATAGACTCCTCCTCTCTACACCTGATGGTATATCCTAACCAAGTCTATGGATCCTGTAGTTGGGATAGAGATGAATGGATCATAGGATTTTCTCTCCCACGATGATGTTGTGGATGATCTCACAGTCTTTGGATGGGTTAATTTTATACAGTTGTTCGATGGTTTTAACCTTGAAATCGCCCAAGATTTCTCCAATACCTTCGATGGTGCTACGACCAAAATAGGTGACTTATAGTTGCAATTCAGTGAGGAATCAGTAGAAGAAGCCACAGGCCTGTCACAAGAAGGAGACCGTGGATTCAAGAATCTAAAAATCGAAGGTATTCCTTGGCATTTGTTAATGATTTCTAGGAAGTCGCACTACGACGTTAAAGGTACACCCATAAATCTTTTCAAGCCTCGATGACATGGCTTGTTATTGATTATCAAGAAATTTGTCACCTATGAGGGATGATATGGATTGGTATTTTTATTTCATATACGCCTATTAATGGTATTCTTAGGGTTTAGGTTAAACATGCCTTTTTATTTGCTTAAAATCCTACATAATATGGCTAGATTCTATCAGAGACAAAACCCCAATTCAGAATCTAGTCTCTTTCACCATGGCTTGATCCGAGTCTTGGTCATTTCCCATTTGTCTAAGGCAAGAGATAAATGGAAAAAATTATTGGTTAGGAATGGTTTTGATTCACTACCACCTAAATTGGTAAGCGATTTACCCCTGTGTTTTGACAAGTCTACCGACCCTTTCCCATCGACTCACTCTCTACAAGATATTCATATCAAATTACAAGTTGTAGAAGACCCTGCGTTAACCACCAAAACCCATGTTGATTCTCATCAATATATCAGAGACACACACTAGAGGCATGAATTTGTCCCTAAGAAGACTTTAGAGGAAGTGATGGATAAATTAAATGTTAAGGTATATGTCGCCCCTAATCTTGAGAAATATTTGGTTGATGAGAACACAATTTAAATCAAGAGGAAGGGAAAACAAAAAACATAGAAGGTTCAGGATCTAGATTTCAAGAAAAAAAGGAAGAACCGACTTCTTTCCAGGATGACCAGGAATAGAAGTCAGAGCTGCGAAAACTCTATCCCCACCATTGATATTAAAGACTCAATCTATGTTGACGATACCCACTGTGATCTCGCTAAAATAAATTCACCTTGATTTGATTTTGAGTCTAACTTTCCTCCATTTTTAAAGGAGATATAGGGATTTTCAGGTATCTAGTATGACCTAAAAAAAATTATGGATCAGGGTAAACCTTTTAACTCAAATTAAACTCGTCCACTTCCAAATTTAGAACAGGTGTATTGTGAAGGTTGTTTTGATTGGATCCAAAGATATTACTAAGATATCATGAGATGTTATCATAAAAAATTCCACTAGTTTCAACGCTGTTGTAAATTTAGAATTATCTCATGTTTCCTTTTCAAAGATCTAATTAGAAAACACTCTTCTTGGAATTCATGTTTGGATTATTTAAATAATAACTAAATTTGTTTTTATTTTGTTTTATTTAGACTAGCTACAGAGTCATAGAGTTTTTAGCTTGTCTTTTAATTTATTCATTTGTTTGTTTTCTAATTTAGATTTCATTTTTCTCTTTTCTGAGGTGTACTACAGATTAATGTGCAAAGGTTAAAAGAATGAGTTAATATTTGGGAATACAACAAACTTGGAATTTCATTTTTGAGAAACAATATTTGAATGATGTAACTATTCTGAATAGTTTTCTCAACAGACCTATCTTTATGGTTATTTTTTAGTAAAATCTTTATTAAATTAGATCTGTCTCTATCTTGTATGATATGAGAAACATACTATGAATTTGGTTTAAATAACAGTGCTTGCCCAGGAATAAGGGCAATTATTTTTAAACCTGATGATGGACTTATCATTTTGAAAATATATAGGATGTAATTTATTTTTGGCTTTAATCCTTCTGTAAACTGTGCAATGTGATTATTGACTCTCATATAATTTATGAACATTCAAAACTTATTTGTATTGAATCAGCTTTATAATGTTCTACATTTATGTTTTCATGTTGTGTTTATTTTTATGTGGTTCATCATACATTTGTTCTTTTAATATCTGTGACTAATCGTTTATCTCTACATTTTCAGTTTACATCGAATGTTGGTTTTTTGATAACACCATTTTCCAATGATTGGAGTTGATTTCATCTTTAGATTTTGGACAATTTAAAGTCACATGAGTGAAAATCTATTTTTCTTTCTGTAATCATAGATCATTTTTGAAATATAAAGGATTTCCTTGAGTTGCTTCAGGAAATATCGTTCCTGCTTCTTGTCATAGATTTATACTTGACAACAGGTTAAGTGGAGCTTGCACAATTAAAAAAGATTAATATAGATTAGTACCTTTTCTTTACTATTGATTAACATCAGGTTAGTTATTTTTCTTTTTATTGTATTTATTTAATTTACGAATGAGTAATGATTAAATCATTAAAAATTTAATTCTTTGTTCATTATTCTTATATCATTTCCAATCTTATTCGTTCATTATTGGTTATTTTGTTATTCATAGTGAAAGAAGAATTTCCTTTATTTTTTGCATCTTATTCAATAGTTTAAACCATCATTTTCACGAGGTTTTATTTAAACCTTGTAAATGCATATATCTATTCTATATAATACTACTACTAGTTAAGTAATCATACTAGTGTGTTAACTAATAGGATTATACATTTAGTTAGTTTTACCTCTTTTGATTATTGAAGAATCCTAGTTGCCTAACGAACCCATAAAACCTATCAGGGTAGAATATTCCAAACGAATTGGGTTAAATAGACAACCCTGTACCGGATCTTCCCTTCTCATTGATGGTGTGTCAAAAATGCCCATCAAGAATTGTCCAATGCACCAATTGTCTTTATGTGCTTAATGAATGGAATATTCATAAATGATTTGAATAGGTTTGTCATAGTTTCTTGGATGACATACTTGTCTATTCTATGTTAGAGGAAGAGCATGAACATCACCTAATATTAGCATTGCAAGTGTTGAGGGAACATTAATTGTATGCCAAGCTTAGTGAGTGTTATTTTTATCAAGAGAATATCCATTACTTGGGACACATTATTTCAGAACAAGGTATAGAAGTAGATCTAGAGAATATTGAAGCCATTGGAGGATAGCCAACACCCAGGAATGTTCAAGAAGTCAAATATTTTATGGGGTTAGTTGGTTACTACAAAATATTTATAGCAGGGTTCTCTAAGATTTCTCATCCCATCACTTCTCTGCAAAATAAGGGAATTCAATTCGAATGGACATCTAAGTGTGAAGCGAACTTTAATTTGTTGAAGGAATTACTTACTAGTATGCCTATTTTAAATATTGCTGACACAAATGAAAGTTTTGTGGTATGTATAGATGCATCAAAGGAAGGAATTGGTGGAGTCCTCGCTCAAAATGGACATGTCATTAGTTATGAGTCCAGAAAGCTTAAGGAACATGAGAGGAACTATGCCACACATGACTTGGAACTTGCTGCTCTTGTTCACACATTGATGATGTGGAGGCATTTTCTCATGGGAAAGAGATTTGAATTAAGAACAGACCACAGTGGTCTGAAGTATCTTTTTCAACAACAAAATTTGAATGCCAATAAAACAACATGGCTGGAATTTTTAAGTGAACATGAGTTTGAAATCAAGGATATCAAAGGAAAATAAAATAAAGTTGTCGATGCACTTAGAAGAAGAGTAGATCTCCCACATGCTACATCTATCAATATGCATCAGTCAAACTTGAAGAGAATAATTTTAGATGTTGATGTTACAAATCAACATTACCTATAGGTAAAGGAAAGATTACAACAAGAGAATGTACAACAAAAAATGAAAGATTATGAGATGAAGGAAGATGGATCACTTATGCATAAAAATAGAATTTATGTTCCTAGTTCCAGAGAAAACGCGGATTTGGTATTAAAAGAAATGCATAATGTTCCATATGTTGGACATCCCAGTTACCAAACAACAATTGTAGTAGTGAGAAGACAATTCTTTTGGTAGGGAATGAAAAGGGATGTTTCTGATTACATTTCCATATGTATGGAATTTCAGAGAGTGAAGGATGAGCATACAAACCGAGTGGTATTTCTACAACCCTTACCAATTCCAGAGAATAAATGGGAAGTGCTAACCATTGAATTTATAAAAACATTTCCCAGGACAACAAGACAACATGATTCTATAATGGTAGTGGTTGATAAATTGACAAAGGCTACTCATTTTGTTCCAGTAAAAACAACTCATACACAAACTAATATTGCAGAAATTTATAGGAAAGAGATTGCTAGGTTGCATGGGATGCCTAGGAAAATTGTCTCGGATAGAGACACAAAGTTTACTTCAAATTTATGGAGGGAATTATTTAAAGGATTTGGTACAAATCTGAACTTTAGTACAACATACCATCCACAGTCAGATGGGAAGACATAGAGAATCAACTCAGTAATTGAAGACATGTTGATAATGTATGTGATGGATAATCCATATAAGTGGGAAGAGTGTTTGCACATGGTTGAGTTTTCCTATAATAATGGGTATAAAGCTTCTTTTAAATGGGCCCATTTTAAGTGTTGTATTGAAGGAAATTCAATACTCTAGTGAATTGGCACAACCCAATAGAAAGAGTGGTACCTGGTTCAAAATTTATCAAGGATATCGAAGACCATATGGTTAAGATTAAGAAGAATTTAAAGCCAACTCAAGATAGATAGAAAATTTATGTAGATAAGAGCAAGACAAATAGAGAATTTAAATTAGGGGAGCATGTAATTTTAAAAACGAATCCCAAGAAGAGATCTTTAAAGTTGGGTAGTTGTGCAAAGGTAGCAGCCAGATTTTATAGCCCATTTGAGATATTGATAGAATAGGGCCAGTTGCATACATGATTGCATTGCCTGCTTCCATGAATGTGCATAATGTATTTCATGTCTCTTTGCTAAAAATATATATACATGATCCTAACCATGTTATTGATTGGATATTGATCGAGGTAGAGACAGAGGGAGAATTTCAGGTCCAACCAATGCGAATATTGGACAAAAAATTCAAAATGCTCGGGAATCGAGTTATAGAGCTGGTAAAAGTCTAGTGAACTTGCTAGGGTCCTGAATCTACTACATGGGAGCATGAAGATTCCAGACAGATGGAGTACCCACAATTGTTTTAATAAATTGTTAGATTTTGATCTTTGTTTTGTATATGCATTGAGGACAGTGACAAAATAATGGGGAGGGGATGTAGCACCCTGGGTTTTGCACCCCATATTAAATATTGTATTTTGTTAAGTTATGAAAGGCCATAGTGCCTAAACAATTATTAAGAGGCCAATGTGCCTAGGAAATGTAATGTTCTGATCATTATTAATATAAAACACATCATTGGCTTCTATACGGATAAGGAAAAGAGTTATAGGCAACTATCATTCCATAAGAGAGAGGGGGCTTGAGGGGATAAGTACTTATTTTATATTTTACTTACTCATTATTGTCTTAATGGAGAATTAAAATTACATGAGCTTCTTGGGGGGGGTGGGGGTTCCTTAATTCTAAGAATTACATAAACCCATCCTTGGTCTATTTGGGGTTTTTCACTCCTGTTCTTGTTCTTGTTCTTCTGTTGGTTGCTTTATTCATTCACTCATTTTAAATCATGCACACATTCACCCAATTTCTCACTATTCACACCTTTCGTTGGGATTTCACTCCATTCATTATACCACCCACTCATCTTTCATCATGCATGTCTTGGCTTGGGAAAGAGAAACAAAATTTTGAAGGGAATCCATGGTAATGTTGGTTGTAGAGACTGCTGATGTATTCTATCCATGATTCAAGACTTGCATGTCTGATATGCTTTGGTCTGGGCTCAATTTTTCTCACAACTACGAGTCTTGAGATTACCAGCATGGGGATTCTAGAAAAACTGCACTAGATCCTTGGAAGGAGATGGAAAACCTAAGGAACTACATGGTAGCGAAGGGGGTCCATTATATTGAATTTTGCATGCTATGTAGAAGAGAGGTGGGTACTTGGATTGCTATGGGTGCTGAGAAGTTTGTGAGAGCTTGAGTGATGACCAGTTTGGGAAGATGATTGACACTCTGGAACTGTCCTTGTGGATTCATAGCCTTGGATCAAGGGTGAAATTGTTGTTGAGACTTGCAACAACAGTGTCTACGGTTGGGGGGGATTTCCTTAGTCTACAGCTAGTTGGTGTCTTATTTTTAGAAAAGATAAATTCGCTTTGTTATGGTTATTTACCTATGTATTATTTATTCCTCTATGTATTTCTTTATCTTTGAATTCATTATTTAGATTATCCATGCTTGTTGGTTATGAATGTGTATGTCTTAATGTATGTTGTGGAATGAATCTTTATTTACGCATGTGGTTTCATGTCTCTTATTTAACTTAGAAGTGATGTGAATTGGGACAAGTCCTTGTGAAGGAAGTCTTTGGACTATAGCATGCCTCACTTGTGGGTGGTTGGGTGTGTTGTAGTGAGATTAAGTAGCGTAGCCCAGCCTGTGGGTGGCTGGGTACATTACATGTAGGAAAGAGGGTATGATTTCGATTGTGTATTAGGTGTGGGACAAGGTTAGAAATATAACCTTTTATTCATATTGAATAAGAAAACAAGAGGGAATAACACTCAAAGGAATGTTGGTTTTCCCGGTTTGGGTTTCCAGGGTAAAATTTATGTGTACTATGTGATTTCTTTTTCATTTACATTCTTGATTAAATTCTTATTATCCTCTACTAGGATTAGTGTGGAAGTGTTTATCATTTCCTAAAAAGTGGTATCAGAGTGAAGTCCATCTCTCACAAGTGGTATCAAAGTTGTGTTATGCTTTGATGTGTGTATTAGATTTTGATTTACTAATCTTGAATTTGAGAACTAAACCCTAGGTACAGTAAGAGTTGTAAGTAATAAATTGTGTTAAAGATCATGGTAAAGAATGGTGAGCAGTTCAAGAATAGAGATAGAAAAATTCAATGGCCAAATTATTTAGCTTTGGAAGCTTAAAATGGAAGACCTTCTTATAGATTGAGAACAATGGACAAGGGTTTGTCCAGGTACCCAACTAACAACCATGTAAATGGAATAATGGGAGAAAATTGAAAAAAGAGAAAGAAGTATGATTCAACTTTGTCTTATAGATTTAGTACTATTGAATGTCCCAGGTGAATATTCAACCAAGAAATTGTGGGACAAGCTAGGCAACTTATACTAGTCGAAATATCTAGTAAATAAATTGTTTTTTCATAAATAAATTGTATCTTTTGAGAATGAGTGATGATAGCTCAGCGACTAAGAATTTAAATGTGTTTAACACCATTATAATACAATTATTGTCTATGGATATTAAAATAGCTAAGGATCAAATGGGTTTAAGACTATTATGTTATTTTCCAGATTCCTAGGATAGTTTAGTCATGGATATAGGAAGTAATACAACCACACTATCACTAGAAGATGGGTTTGCTTCTCGGTTGTTAGAATAAATGAGAAGAAACAACATGAAAGGATCGACCAAAGATGATTTAGTGGTGAGAGGTTGACCGATTGAAAGAGAAAAAGGAAAAATATTTGATAGAAAGTCTAAGTCGAAGGGTAGATCTAAATCCCTGGTTCAGTTGACAAGAAGATGATGGAAATTTAGTAAATATGGGAATTACAAAGAGGAATGTAATTCGAGGGCGATGGAAGTCAGTAAGAGATCCAACTAGAAACAATCGATTGAGAAAAAGACAACCTCAGATAAGGGAGGTGATGTCTACCTAGAATCAACTAGTACATAGCCAGTTCAATGCATTTGGTTGATCAACTCAAGAGAATATTATCATATGACACTACATAGGGAATGGTTCTGTGAGTATGAATTATATGATGGAGGTGATGTGTTCTTGGGGGACGAATCTAAAACAAAAATTGTCATATGAGGAAGAGTTTGACTTATACTGCAGGATGGGAGGAAAAAATCCCTTCCAGGTGTGCTACACATTCAAAGTTTGACAAGAAATATGATATATGTTAATAAGATGAGTGATGCTGGGGTACAAAATCAATTTCAGAAGGATTCGTGTAAGATGGTCATAGGTGCTATGGTATTAATGAAAGGAGTTTGGATTGGAACCGTATACAAGTTATTAGGGAATGTTGACTCGACTAGATGAAAGAACATCATTACTTTTGAAGTCGACTAGAATTCGACTCAAATTGACCCAACTCAAGATGAGTTGGTACAAATCAACTCAAGAATACATGATTAAATAGACCTGGCCAAGACATGGCACGAGAGGATGTGACACATTGGAGAAAAATGACTTTGAGCTATGCATAATGAAGGTATGGTCAAAGGGTTTCCTGAATGTGGCTTAGAGGTCAACTTTTGTGAACATTTCATATATGGAAAAAAAAATTAGGTGAGGTTCCCATCTGGTTCGACAAGGAAAATGGGATTCTAGAACTAGTTCATAGTTTTGTGTTTGGCCCAGTTATAGTGCCTTCACTTATTGGATCCTTGTATTATGTCTCCTTCATAGATTATTTTTCCAGGAAGACATGGATATATTTCCTAAGGAATAAATAAGAGGTTTTTGAGAAATTTAAAGAGTTTAAATCTCTTGTATAAAACCAGAGAGATAATAATAATAAGGTGCTAATAACTGACAATGGTGGTGAATTCTGTGGAAACGAATTTGATCACTTTTGTAAGTAGTGTGTAATAGCATGCAAAAATACCACACCATATACCCCATAAAAAAAAGGATTTCCCAAGAGAATGAACAAAACGTTGACGGATAAGGCAAGGAGCATGCTCAGTGGTGTTGGGCTCGCACAAGAATTATGGGTGGACGTAGTTGACACTGCAAGATATTTGGTGAATATGTATCCTTCATCGACGCTAGTCGAAATGACTCCACATGAGGTATGTTCGGGTAATAATCCTTCAGATGTGCATCTAAAAGTATTTGGTTGTGATGCATTTTTGCATGTTCCCAAGGAAGAGAGGAGAAAGATGGACAAGAAGGAAGTAAAATGTATTTTCATTGGATATAAAGAAGGAATGAAATGACATAATCTATGAGATCCTACATCAAGGATAACAATGTACAATCGATATGTAATCTTCAGAGAAGTCAGAGGTAAGTATAAGCCTGATGAAGTTGTTCAGACCAAGAATAATCTTGAGAATATGTGGTTTGAACTGAGGAACAAAGAAGATGATTTATATGAGTCGATTGAATCTAAGGAAGAGGTGGAAGAATAGACTCCGGTCATAATGAGGTAAAAAAGAATAAGAAAACCATTCGAAAGGTATAGTCCACCCGACTTTCATTCCAAATTATTGCTAACTACCATTGCAATGAGCCCAAGTCAATCAGTGAGGAAGTCGACTCAATAGAGGGTAAACTTTGGAAGGATGCCATGGTTGAAGAGATGGAATCATTGCACAAGAATTAGACATGGGATTTATTCAAGTTACCTATTGGAAGAAAGCTCATCAGTAGAAAATGGGTATTCAAGAATAAGATGAATATCGCAAGACAAGTCGAGAATTTCAAAGATCGAATGGTAGTGAAATGTTATTCCCAAGTAGAGGGATTCGACTTTGGTGAGATTTTTTCCTTTGTTGCAAAACTAAATTCCATTATAGTACTAATGCCTTTTACTACAACATTCAATATGGAAATAGAATATATGGATGTGAATAAAAAATTCCTACATGGGGACCTGGAAGAACAAATATACATGAAACAACCTGAACGATTTGTAGTAAAGGGAAAGAAAGAGTTGGTGTGCAAACTAAAAATATCCCTCTATGGTCCAAAACAATCACCAAGGATGTGGCACCAAAAGTTTGACACATACATCCTGTTAGCATTGAAAGTCACACTTTTACTGTTATAAGTGTAAGCTCAGTACCCATCATAATGTGAAATATAACATTTTATAAAAGTGAAAATGGATGGAAAACTCAAACAAGACTATCAATCACAACTTCATACAATATGAACCAACAAATAAGGCTTTGAATAACTTTGATTAGGGTTTTAGGAAATAAGATGAGCAGGTGGAAGACTTAATAAGAAACTGTAATATTCCTATCATCTACATCAGGTAGTATGACACACATATAAGGAAGAAATCTCTTAAATAAGAACTTCTCATAATCAAAGAGGAAAATTCCGATATACTGTATGAGTCTCAAATAAGACAGTGTCAAAAAGTACGAGTCTCTCTCCATCTCTGCAATTTGTAATCTATCTATGTAGCAGAGGGTACTTTCTATTGTATGTATCAGACCTAATATCCTTTGAATAATGGAAATCAATTATGTTCCTTATCATCTTATTTCTTTATAATTTTTATTGCAGTCCATTGAATGATTCTTTTGACTGAATTGTATCTTTGTTGCAATAGAAGATCTATTGTGATATTTTTGTAAATATATCGGAAATTTCCTCTTTGATTATGAGAAGTTATTATTTCAAAGATTTATTCCTTACATGTGTGTCATACTACATGTTGTATATGATAGGCATATTACATTTTGTTATTAAGTCTTCCACCTTCTCATTTTATTTCCTAAAACCCTGATCAAAGTTATTCAAAGCCTTATTTGCTAGTGCATATTGTATGAAGTAATCTGTGATTGACAGTCCTGTTTGATTTTTCCATCCACTTTCATTTTTATAAACTGTTATCTTTCACATTCTGATGGGTAATGAGCTTACACTTATATAAGTCAAAGTGTGTCTTTCGGTGCTAACATTTTTGGCATCATTGTCAGGGATGAAAATGAAGTAATATTCCCTGGGAGAACGACACAGAATATAGACAATATTTGATGGTGAACAAGGGTTGGTCACATAATAGAGACTGCATCATTCACCTGACGACTCCACTCCATGAAGAAAGAATCTTTTGGCAACACTTATAGTTCAGATTTTCATATGCAATGGAAGCTATTATGGCTTGAAAGTATGCATTTTATGAATTTTAGTGATAACACATCCTTAGTTTGGGATTTTTGAGAAGTAAGGTTGATCATTGCATATATTCCAAGGAAGAAGGTGGGTATTTCATATATGTAGTTGTGTAAGCTATAAACATGTTGTTGATTGCAAACAACATGGATGCAATGAAGGAGGTGAAGAAGAAGCTATCCTCTAAGTTCGACATGAAGGATCTTGATGAAACTAACATCATTTTAGGAATGAAGATTAAGAGAAATCGAGCCACTAGAAATCTCTAGTTGAAGCAGAAGAAGTATATTGAAACAATTCTAAAATGTTTCAACATGCAGGATTGCAAACCGATGAAGGTTCCAATTCCTGTGGGAGCTAGGGTTACTATTAAATAATGTCCAAAGACACATGAAGAAATAGAGGAAATGGAATGTGTTCCCTATGCAAGTGTTTTTGGTAGTCTAATGTATGTGATGGTGTGCACTCAACTAGGCATTTCCCATGTAGTGGGAGTGTTGAGCAGGTACATGTCGACACTTGGAAAAGAGCACTAGACTTCTTTCAAGAGAGTACTAATAATCTTCACTTAACCAAATGTTGATCAATTGTTCAGTTGAATCTTCCTTGTATGATATCACCTTTTAGAATACATCCATGGACGAGTGTAATTTAATTATTTAAATATAAATATCACAACAAATATGAAAACTTTAGTAACATTGAAAATGTAAGTACTCACAAAATTTGCGATCAACCCTATTCTTCCTTGTCATCCTGTCTCATGCATTGATTGGGTTCCAGTTTTTCTTGTTTTATACAAAAAAAAATAAAAAATTAATATTTCATATGATAATTAAATTCGATGTACATAAAATAATAAATGAATGGTCACATACCTCTTATGCACGTTATTGTTGGACTGCATCTTCGTGTGATGAAATTATGTTAATTTCTTTTATAATCTCCTTGTACAATTTTTTGAACATCCCTACCAACATGTATTGGATTTCCCCTCTTTTGTCATTTCAAATTTTCATAATCTTCCTGAAAAATGAAAATGAAAAATATTTTTTTTTTTAAATGGACATAAAAATAAATATAGGAAAAAAATTAATCTGATAATTATTAGAAAATATTATAGAAAACATGTTTAGTGATAACACATTTTAAATGATTAATTTTTGTTCTTGTAAGTTTTTTCTATTACAAGTCTCATGGGTTTCATTGACCATAGCTACAAAAACGCTTCCTATAGAGTACATATAACTTGATTCTTGGAGTCACTGGATTGATTTTTGTATTGTAAGTGGAAAGTAAGTCTATACGTTCTTTCCACTATATCCCTCAAAGCTCTGTAAAACAATTTTCCCCTCTCATTAAATTCAAGTTCCAGTCCAAATGAAATGATGACCGAGCCACCATAATCATTTACATCCTTTATACTTTTTCTCCTCTTAGGATGAGATTTCATTCCCTCATTATCGGTCCCTAACATTAAAAAAATGCATGATCAAGTGTTTAAAACTTATTAGCAATTAATTTTAAGAAATTAATTTTTAGTAAAAAGTCAAAGAAAAAATTCATGTTGATTATATTTTGATCCAACCATTTCCTCTCTTTGCAACATTTCCATGAATATTTTAAGCTCTTTTGCACTCATATTGCAAACATTCTTGCCAAGTTTCTTTAAATTTTTTTTTTTGCATGACATGCATTAACTAATACACATCATATATTGAAACATACACATATTCCAAATATATTAATTTTTTTATAGAACTTAAAGAACTTGCATCCCTGTCTTTTTGGGATGAACTACCATTGTGCTCGCTAAAATAAGTTGTTTTCCTTGAACTTCTATCAAACATATTGTATAATTTTTTTAGGAATAATAAAAAATAAAAATCATAATTTTTTTATACAATCTAGTATTTCAGTGCACATCCTTAAACAAAACTCCCTACGGCATCAAACATATATGCACCAGTTCGTACTATTATTCATTGCACAACACTAAATCGTATGCATATGATACTAAAATCAATATTATTTATATTTTTGATTAATCGATGATTTTGAAAAATATATGCACCCATGTGTGTTTTTCTGTAAATTGAGCACCATGTCGCTACCTCTGTATAGTGCGCCCAAATGAGATTTTTTTTATAGTACGCACCACATAACATGGATTTTTTTTATACAATTACTAACAATGAGATGGTTTGGAATCCAATGAAATGAGTGATACAATTGCAATGGATACCAAATGCCCCATATATAACTAAATAAACCTTATAAAACTCTATTTCTTAAAAAAATATACTCTATAAAAATCTATTTCTTAAAAAAAGAGGAGAACTAAAAGAAACAATAAGAAATCCAGGGCTTCCAATACTTAGGATAACTATGAAACCCTTTTATTTATTTTTAACATCCATTGAAAATAGTTTGAGTTGAATAGGGAAATATTTTTAACATCCAACATGAAGGAAGCTCCAACTCCCTAATTCTCCATCACCAACTAGAAGGAGGTTGCAACCCCCTTACCTTTCCCTATCCTTCCTCCCTGAAATATATATGTAGACCAACCTGTCACTACCATAATCATTTCCACTTTCAACTTGTCACTATCACTGATACTGAACCATCAACTTGTCATTGCCACTACTTTATCATCAACCATAGCCACTCACAACTACATGCAACTCATGCCATGATCACCAAGATCATATCTCAAACCATATTCCCAACATCACCATAGCATGTCTCTATTCATGTACCAAACATGTACCAAGATCACTGTTATAACCCTAAATTGCACCACACATGCTTACCTGGAATCAGGCCAACTCATATCCCTTCTTTACCAAAGCACTGCTGAACAACTCTTTCAAAATCCTCTTTTATAAAGGCCCATGTGCCCTAATCCATTACTGCACGCGTGTACACACTGGCTGACCCAAAACAACCCACGTGGACCGACAAAAGCATGAAAAAAGGAAAGTTGCCGATGGAACAAAAAGCTATGGGTGAGTTAACTGAAACTCCTGGCCATGCATGGTCGAGGGTTCATCCAAATACCTAGCTCCTTCTAGCCTATAAAAGAAGGGGTAGGGGTCCCATTTGGAAAGAGGAAAAATATAGCAAAGAAACTCTGCCCATTTATGTATTCCCATTGTCCCAACCCTTTAGCCTTTCCTTATGCCAAAGGAGATTGAAAGCAAAGCAGTTGGAGGATAGAAGAAGAGGAGCCCAGGATCAGGTTCAAGGAGCGGTGGTCGGTCTCAAATTTTGTAAGTTGACTCATTCAAAGTAATAAAGAAAGTGATTTTCCTGTCCCAATTCATGAACTATTTATAGTTTGATCAATATATGTTTGGATTTCTAACCCGCTAGTATATAAGTAGTATGCATGCATAGTTGTTACTCGTCTTGAATGCAGGTCAGCTTTGGAAGGAGTATTGCGAACAAGTAATCAAGCACAACAGAGGATCGACATCAAATGATAGTAACGAGGTAGGTTGATATTTCCATGCATTTACTAAGAAAAGGGGATTTAAATCTAGGGATGAAGGTAGAAAGTAATTTCTATTTGGTCACATCTGCATGCAAAGTCTGAACTCTATTTGCTAGTCTGTAGGGTGTTTTTCCCCAAAAAAAATCACCAACAAGTTCCTCTAACAAAGAACCATATTATCACCAAGATATGTGCCTCAAACATGTGCCAAACCATGCATCACACCATGAACCATAGCATCACGAAGATGTGTCTCATAATGTACTAACATCACCAAGCATGTACCATAACCTCATCAATATATGCATCCAAACCATGTACTGAACATGTGCCAACATCCGTAAGCTATGTACCTAAAACATGTGCCATATCACTCATGATATGCCTCAACCATATACCAAAAGATATCCCATAAACCATGCACCATAACATCACCAAAATATACCTCAACATGTACGATACCATTACCAATATATAACCTTCAAAACATGCATATAGGCATACCTTTAATCTTGTAGCAACCTTGTTGCATCATCATACCTTGTTGCAACCTAGAACAAGCATCCCCTTTACTTTACATCATCCTTGCTACCTCATATTCACCAATAGATAAAGTGTTCACTAGATAGATATTTAATGAACTTATGTGTATGAATGAGAGAATCTGGATGTGAATTTGTACTCTTGTATGTAACTACTTTTCAACCACCTTACCCTTAATTAATTTCTTGTTTTAACCACTTTACTATTAATTAATTTCTTGTTACAATTGTTTTACCCTTTTTCCTAATTTTAGGGTAATAAATTTTTTACCCTTTTTACTAATTTTAGGGTCATAACTATTTTACCTTTTTCCTAATTTTAGGGTCATAACTGTTTTATCCTTGTCCTAATTTTAGGGTCATAATTGTTTTACCATTTTTTCTCATTTTAGGGTCATAATTGTGTTACCTTTTTTATTAATTTTATGTTCAATGTGTACATTCTTGTTACAACCACTTTTCCTTAATTAATTACTTTGTAATTGTTTAGGGCTTCTTAACCATTCTTTGAGGCTTCCAACATCACGAGGCCATAACTTCTCAATCGTGAGGAACCACAAGGTGTACTACCCGTCGTTGAAAACGACATGATGAAAAATATCCATCCATGAGTATGTTACATGAATTTATGATTTCCTTCATGTTCAAATTCCTCAATCAACTTCAGGTTCCACAACCACACCTTCAGGGATTCTTGTATACTTCATCATTTACACCTATCTCTCAGACTTCTTCTATGGATGACATCAATCAACTTACTGACAATATCGACCATACAAATGACAACCAACTTTCCAACAATCTTGTCCACATATCTAGGTATTCCATACATCTCTAATGGTTGAATCAATCACATCTCTTGATCTTCCAAACTTCTTCAAGGGTTGACATCAATCTCGAAGGGTTGACATCATTGACAACTAACTATCCAAACCAACTGTGCAACAACAAGTTTGTCAAATTCTCCCACACCATTTGAACTAAGTCTAGATTTTGTTTATAATTCATTTATTTGATTGAATTTATGTCATTTATTCACATGCATTTGAATAATTGTTCATTTAATTTTGTAGGATCATAATTCAAGACCGAGTTCATATGTGTAAGATATTCCACCAATGCAAAAATGATGTAATCTCTTATCTAGAGAAATATATCATAGGAAAATGTTTGATGGAAATGGAAAGATGTTTTACCCTTCCAATTGTAACATGCCATATTCCAATAACTTGCATCCTTTTCCAATGGTATTACAATGTAAGGTACAAAATGTATTATAATAAGAAAAAACAAAAATATTACAAAAAATACCAGTGGAAAACAAAATATAGATAATCACGACACCAAAATGATACATTTATTGATAGAAATCTAAGTTCACTTTCCTCTTTGAGGGGGAAGCCTCCAATAGAGAAAATATATATTACAATAATTATCAAGACAAGACTTTATCATTCCTTCTACTCCCATTTATACTAATTCTATCTTCTAAATAACATTCTAGAGGAAGATATCTCCTCTAGAAGCGAAATCTTATATTAAGTCTTCTTACATTACACTTGTTCACATTATTAACTAGGCCTTTATTACATGGAAAATATATTATTCTACCTACGTGAGGGGTTAGGTCCCTAACATGCCCTTCCCCTTGAAAAACAGTCTTGTCCTCAAGGATTGAGATGAGGAAATTGTTGCAGAATGGTAGTTGGCTCCTAGGTGGCATATTGTGATTGTGTATCCTTCCATTGTACTAAAAATTCCTTGATGGTGAATTAATGGAGATGAATCCCATGTTGGTCCAATACTAATTATGGTTGAAACCAAATGGAACCTTCTTCATCCAACTCAAGGAGACTAGTTTGATTCTGGAACTTAGTTCCAATAACTTTCTTTAAGTAAGAGACATGAAAAACATGATGGAGCTTGGAGTGACTAGGAAGGGATAAAATGTGAGCAAAAGGCCCCACTCTCTTGAGAATTGTATGAGGGCCATAAAATTTTGGGGCGAGTTTATGAAAATGTTTATCTTTGAGTGAAGTATTATTATAAGGTTGCAGATAGTGTAACATCCCGCTCTGGTGCACTGGCAAAACTTATTCTTTGAGGACACTTGCTCGCAAGTGATCTGGATTTTTATGATGATAAAAATTTTTCCTTCATTATGATGCGTTAAGTTAGATGACAAGATGTTTTTACTACTGTGATGTAGACAGGTGTTGCTGACTTAGTTTCATTGAGTGTGCAAGGTTTCGGACCTTGAGGATGCAGAGGCATCGGTGGACTCCCTTGGACTCCGGATAAAGTCAGGGAGTGGGCTATTTTAGTTGTTTAATTTACGGTGATATTGTTTTGTTTTGATGATATGCTATTGATTTTATGATATGTTGTTGACATGATCTAACATGATGGTTGATGATGCAGGCTAATGATAACTTGCCGACCAGACTCACATATGGAGTAAAGGGGCCACACACGAGTTCCAGAGAGATTGAGGGAGAGGGGTGGACAACAGCCCTACCACAGCCTACTAGCACTCCCGCCGTGGCTCGAACTATAGGTTAACGATTACCTAGTTCGAGAGGATCCACGATGCCATGAGGGTAGACTGCGACATTTGCTCAAGATGATTCTAAGGGGCGTGCAATAAGGCGGGGGCATTATTCCTTAGAGCCCTTAGTCTCCCACAAGTTCACCTAGCGGAGTGTTGACTCCAGGGGTTATAGAGTCTACCAATCCATCAAGTCAGCTAGTGGCACCCTTGGAGCACATGGTGCATCCTGAAGGGCACGTCGCGCAACAAAAGAAAACGAGGCGAGTGGCACCCTTGGAGCACGTGGTGCATCCTGAAGGGCACGTCGCGCAACAGAAGCAAACGAGGCGAGTGGCACCCTTGGAGCACGTAGTGCATCCTGAAGGGCACATCGCATGGATGATGATGATGAGACAACCTAGATGACCCTAAGACCTTAACGCCTGATAAAATTCTTAAAACGACTCCCCAAATTAAATTGTCCCCCTGCTCAAATCAAAACCTGAATTAAAACATCTCTAAGATAAATTGACCAGCCCTAAGAAAAGGTCCTACAAAAATAAACCTAGGGCTTAAACTAAAACCCAATTAGGTGTTAATTAAAGTCTTCTTAAAAGTAAAGGGGGTAAAATAATGAGGGAAATAAATTAAGAGAAACCCATGGCCTTTAAATGATAAAGAAGAAATAAAATTTTATTAAAGTGTGGGAGTATAAAATCTAGAATTAAAAATATATATATATATATATATAGTGAAAAGATTAAAAAAACCGCATTTATCTTTTGGGTTTTAAAAAAAATAAAAATAACAAGAGAGAATTAAATAATAAAATTAAAGAAATTTAAGGAGTAAATTTAAGGAGTAATTTGAGGAGTGATTAAGGAGTAAATTAAGGAGTAAATTAAGGAGTAATTTAAGGAGTGATTAAGGAGTAAATTAAGGAGTAATTTAAGGAGTGATTAAGGAGTAATTTAAGGAGTCATTTAAGGAGTGATTAAGGAGTAATTTAAGGAGTAATTTAAGGAATGATTTTTGAGGAAGTGAGGGAATTGAGTCTTTTAAATATTAAAAGAAATTAATTTTGGAGAACCATAGGGATGAGTGACACTTGGACGATGGAGAACGTTTAGAGGGTTGTCATTAAAAATTAATTAATTAATGATTTAGGAATTTAGGTCAGTCTCAAAATTCTATAAAAGGAGGGGAAAGGAAGGAAGAAAGGGGGGAACGGTTAGCATAACGTACGCTGCCGAATTGTGG